>JAEOAE010002665.1:0-55991 GCA_036365155.1 Meriones psammophilus | reverse complement strand
ACATGCCTGGTGCCCAGAGAGATCAAAAATTCCTCAAGCCCTCACCCAGGGCCCTTGGGGGTCCACTGAGGGAGGAACTTTCCCTATGCATCCCTCTCATTCTGTCCTCCCACCCACAAGGAACACTGCCAGCTCTCCTAAAGCTACTTCCTGAATTTCTGCCCAAACCTGCTTACAAGGAAGAACCCCGGAGTTGATAAAGAAGGTCCCAGGGCTCTCTGCTGCAGCAGGGAGAGAGGAAATAGGAGCAGGGAAATAGGATGCAGCTAGCAGAGCTGGAGCCTCTGGGCTGAAGTTTTACAAAGCTCCGGGGAAGGAGAGAGCCACTCCCAAGACCAAATTGTTGAGGTTCTGTATCCTCTGATTTGGAAGACATGGAACAAAACGGCCCTGCTGTCACTCGAAGTCTCAAAACAGCATTATGCGACCTGGACAGAGCCTGCTGAGGAGGAACCATAGCGTTCTACACCTCCCAATATGGGGACTACTCAGCAGTCTGTGTCAGAGGGGCTGCTTCTGGCTATTTGTAAAAATAAAATAAAACAAACACTTGAGGAGGTCAGCAGCGGGAAGCCCAATCTGAGAAACCAGAACCAGCAAAACACCCTACAGTCCAAGGACACTCAGAAAGCCCAAGAAGAGGTCTCCATAGTGGAACCCTGATTGAAGTCCCTAGCAGAGTTCCGAGACAAAAGCCCTCACCTCACAGAGAGGCTCGCCCGTGGGCAGAATTCTTCCCTTCCACTACTCGGCCAGCACAGCATCACCCTTCTTATGACTTCTCTTCCCACCTCCTCCCCGCTGGGCTCAGGGAGGCAGTGCAACCAAGAACAGAAAGAAACACAGGGCAGCCCATTCCAGCCAGCCCTGGAGAAAGAGGGCGCCTCTGTCCACTCCAGGTCCTTAGGCCTCTGGTTGTCCTTTCTGACGGGGTGGAGCCTTTCCGGAGGAGGGTCCTTAGGGGAGGACAGTTAAAGCCAGGTCTTCCCACACCTCTCCAGAGGCCGCATTTACAGACTGCCTGTCTGTTCAGAACCTGCTCCCACCTCAGACCAAGGCCAACCTTAAGTATCCTTCCCTGCTTAAGATAAGTCCCTGGCTTAGCCAGGCTGAAGGAAACGGGGCCTCACGAGAACCCCAAGAGTCCTGAAAAAACATACTGTGGTGCCACAAGGGCTTGGGAGCAATCAGGCAAGGGAAAAGCAGTGTCCAGATCTAGGGGAAATAAGGTTTGCAAAGTAGTGAGAGGAGCAGAGGGAAGGTCAGAGAGCTGGGTGACTGGTGAATAAGGTTCTAGACAGCTTGCAGGCTACCAGGTCCTTCCACATAGAACTCTGTGTCTCCTCTCAGATACCCCAGTCTCTAGGTCTGCCTTTCAAGAACCAAAGCCCAGGGAATCCTCAGAGCAGCAGAGCATAAGCCATGTGAGAGCATCAAGAAGGGGGTCTGTGGCAGTGTGCCCTGTCCCATCGCTGCCTTCTCAAGACCTCCTCTCGACCCTCCTTTTCTCAGCTTGCCCACCACTTCTCTCTTCCCTAGTTTTTTCCTCTTTGTTTTCCCACTGCCTAGCCCCTAGGACCTCCCCTCCATAAAATTCCAAGCTGCTCCAGGGCTCCAGGCAACCTCCAGGAGCCCTCCCTCCTAGATGGGAAGGGTAACCAGAGCCACTCAGATCCCTCCCTTGAGCAACCCCTTATCCCTTTGATCAACCAAGCTTGGGTTCTCTCTCCCCTCTTCTCTGTGACAACTAACTTCTTGTGACTGGAGTTCAGTTGACAGTCACAAGGGCTCCGTTGAAGAGTTGGGATGTCATCTAATCAGGACCCACTGTCCAGTATACCCAGTGGTGAGGAAGGATGAGGACACCTGATCTGAGATACCTGAGATGCCCCTGAGGCTGGGGAAGGCACGACCCTCCCATGGCCAAAGGACTCAGGGCCCTAGCATGGTAGTGTCTTCTCAATAGACCTCTCCATTCTTCTGCTCTCACCTGGACCATGGAGTTCACATGACCTCATGCATTCAGCCTTTATCAAACACAAACCAGCCCTATCCTTCTCCCACTGGAGCTACTGAAAGAGAGCTGGACTGAGGCAGGAATGGACAGCTTCAGGGACAATGCCTTCAGGTAGGTTCTTCCTTAGAAACTCTATGTCCAAGGGACAACCTCAGACATTTCCATACCCCTTCTACCTATGTGATGAGACCCAATGATTCTGCAGACAAGAGGAATAGAATAGGAGGTCATGGGAAGCATATCTCCAGAGAAGCCAAAATGAAATGCTGGGGAGAGAGGGGAGCCATTTGGGTGGCTTGGACATGAAGACAGAACTGCCAAAAGTTGAGGGCCTGGACTAGAGAGATGGCTCAGTGGGTAAGAGCTCTGGCTTTTCTTCTAAAAGTCCTGAGTTCAATTCCCAGCAACCACAGGGTGGCTCACAACCATCTATACCCTCCACTCCCCTCTTCTGGCCTGCAGATGTACCTACCTGCACATAGAGTATTGAAAATAAATAAAAACTTAAAAAAAAAAAAAAGGTGAGGGCAAGCCAGAGCTAGTTCCAGCAGAGCTATGGCTATAGCATATGAGGCCCAGAAACATGGAGATCCAGCCAAAAGGACCTGGGCATAATCCGTTGTGATTAAAGAGCAAGGGTTGCTTAGCAGTGTGGCTCCTGTCCCCACCAACTCTTGCCAACCCCACCCCCCATCAATGCCACTCCTCCACCAGAACACCAAAGATACCAGACTTCTCCCTGTGTGAGCATCAGAGACTTACTACCCACAGCAAAACTTGACTGTGACAGTGCCAGAAGGTAAATATAGAGCTAGAAGCCTGCCTGGTCCTGTGTCCACCCTTAGCCCGCCCCCAACCCTGTATCTGCCCAGGCAGCCAGGAGCCAGTCACTGCATGTGTCTTTTGAAGACTTCTGAAGACACTCCAGTTCCTGTTGCTTCATCTCATGACCATCCCTGACTCCCTCTGGCTGGGAAGTGATGGAGGGATCAAGAATGATGGACTGGACTTACGTGGGACAAGGTTTCTCCCACATCGCAAAATCTCAATGAAAGATAACGTAGAGGAGGGTCCCATCTTGTAGCTATCTGAGCTGTGAAACCAGGGCCAGGCCTGAGGATTCCCTTATCTGAGGACCCCAGAGCTCCTGAACCTGATTGACTCTTCACTTCCCTTAGGTGGGGGTAGGTAGGTGTGAGCTGAAATGCGCTCTGAGCTGGAGAATGCCATGGAGACCCTCATCAACGTCCTCCATGCCCATTCGGGCAAGGAAGGGGACAACTGTAAACTGAGCAAGAAGGAGTTGAAAGACCTGCTACAAACTGAACTCTCCGGCTTCCTGGATGTAAGCAGAGGGTTGAGGTAGAGGGTGGAGGAAGGGGGTGGGCACCTGTGCCAAGTCCCTGCCTCAGCCCTCAGCTCAGCCCATCCTCCTCTTTCAGTCTGAACTAGGTTGTCCAGGCTCCTCTTACTCATCCCTGGAAGAGTCAAAAACCCTAGTGTACTGACTGCCTGTTAATACCAGACTCTGCAGATTCATCAGTGACACTATCCACAGTATAAAATGGGGTTATGAAGAGCACAGCTGCATATAGCTTTATCCTAGCACTAAAGAAGGAAAGGCAGGAGGAGCAGGAATTCAGAGACAGCCAGGACTATGAGAGACCTTGTTTCAAAAAACATTTTTTTTAATAAAATAAGACCCAGCCTGGTGATGCATAGCTTTAATCCCAGCACTTGGGAGGCAGAGCCAACCATTTCTAGAATTTTGAGGCCAGCCTGGTCTATAGTGAGTGAGAAAGAAAGAAAGAAAGAAAGAAAGAAAGAAAGAAAGAAAAAAGAAAGAAAGAAAGAAAGAAAGAGAAAAAAGAAAAGAAAGACAGAAAGAAAGAAGAAAAAAAAAAAGAAGAAAAGAAAGAAAGAAAGACAAAAAGAAAGAAAGAAAGAAAGAAAGAAAGAAAGAAAGAAAGAAAGAAAGAAAGAAAGAAAAAAAAAAGAAAAAAAAAGAAATGAATAAAGAAAAAAAAGAAAGAAAGAAAGAACAAACGAAAAGAGAAAGAAAAAAAGGTTCTTTTCTTTGTATGGTTGGTTGGGGTATTTTTGTTTGTTTGTTTCTTTGTTTTGGTTTTTTTTTTTTTTTTTATTCAAGATAGGGTTTCCCTGTGTAGACTTGACTGTCCTGGACTCACTTTGTAGAAAAGGCTGGCCTCAAACTCACAGAATTCTGCATGCCTCTGCCTCCCAGAGAGCTGGGATTGCAGGCATGCACCACTGCAACCAGCGAAAAGTTTTGATTTGAAAAATAATTAGACATTGGAGAGATGGCTCAGAGGTTAAGAGCACTGGATCCTCTTCCAGAGGTCCTGAGTTCAATTCCCGGCAACCACATGGTGGTTCACAAGCTTCTCTAATGAGACCTGGTGCCCTCTTCTGACATTCAGGCACACATTCAGGCAGAACAATATATACATCATAAATATAAAAAAAAAGAAAGAAAGAAAGAAAGAAAGAAAGAAAAAGAAAGAAAGAAAGAAAGAAAGAAGGAAGGAAGGAAGGAAGGAAGGAAGGAAGGAAGGAAGGAAGGAAGGAAGGAAGGAAGGAAGGAAGGAAGGAAGGAAAGAAAAAGGAAGGAAGGAAGGAAGGAAAGAAAAAGGAAGGAAGGAAGAAAGAAAGGAAGAAAGGAAAAACAGGGCTTGGTTTCTGGCTCCTCCCAATTGCCTGACTTTTACAAGATCATAGCTTAATTCTCAACACTGTAAAAATTATTTTGATTTATGAACCATAACAGCTGTGACAGTTAACTAGGATAATACAGGTGAGATACTTAGCACGTTTGTTATCATTACCAGCCAAAGGACACATTCCAGGAGTTATAGGGAGAAACGGGGAACTGGAGACATGGAGCTGAGCCCCAGCAGCCTCTCTTGCCTCCAAGATCTGGATTCTTCACGCATCAGCTGTGTATTTATTGAGCACCGACTTAGTGAAAGATCTATTGCTGTGCCACACATTATCAAGGACATGTTCTGTCCTCAACACCAGAGGAGGGAAAAAAAAATCACATAGTACTACATGGTATAGATATCTGAAGATGAACCACATTCCTTGTCTTCAAAATGTCCATAATGTTCATGTTTTTACCTCAGTTAAAGGCAGAGCTTTCTCATCCCTGGATCTCAAGAAAAGAAATCAGGGTAGTGTATGAAAATTAAGCATCTGTGTTTCAAGGAGGAGGCTTTATTTGCAGGGAGGGGAGTTCTGCCTGCCCCAGCCCAGCAGACCCTGCTGACCCCCATCCAGACAAGTAGGCTTTACTTCTTCCGGATCTCCAGGACTTTCTCCTTCTTGATTTCCTTTGCCAATTCCCCGATCAGTCTCCAGTACTCATTGAAATTCAGCCCCGAGTCCTGGTTCACATCCAAGCTCTTCATCTTCTCATCTAGAGAGCCCAGATCCTAAGATGTTAAAAGAGAAGGATTAGAATTATGGCTCTTGAGGCAGGGAGAAAGGAAAGAACTGTCAGGTGGCTTCCCTCAGAAGTGCCCACAACGGCCCCTGGTCTGAAGGATGAGGCTATGGTCCCACTGCCTGGAAGTCCCATATCCAAGGGACAGCAGCATACACTGTGGCTGAGGGTGAACTACAGTCCTCCTTCAAAAGGCACTACAGTCCCTGCTGCTCAGCTGCAGGATCCTAACCTCTTCTCAATTTAGTCACCAACCGGCAGGTCAGGAGAACAGCAAAAGTACCAGGTTATCTGGTTCTCTAGGGCGCTCTTGACAGAGTGTCTCATGGCTATGAAACCAATGGATTCTGGAAGCCTGCCTCCATGATGAAAGGATTTGTTGCCAGATAAACAATGACAACATAAACATCATTGCTGAACAGTTGGTGGGTGTCAGATGGAAGGATACCTCACAGGCACCTGACTCTCAACACTGGGGGATCTGTGGGGAGGCTGTTTTGTTTCTTAGATGTGCTCATTTTATTTCATATGTATGAGCATATTGCCAACATGTGGTATGTACATGCACCACATACATGCCTGGTGCCACAGAGACCAGAGAGGACGGTATCTGGACAGGATTTAGAGGTGGTTGTGAGCTGCCATATAGGTGCTGGCAACTGAACCTGGATCCTTTGCAAGAGCACTGTGCATAATCACTAAGCCATCTCTCCAGCCCCCATTTGCCTCAACATTTGGACAAAGGCAAATCCTGCCAAACAGATCTCTGGGTGACATGAAGCAAATTCTTAGAAGGGTTTTTTAGCAGAGTCATAAGCTCAGTCATTGGACAATACTTCCTCAACCAGCAGAAGGGAAGAGTGGCAGGACAACCAACCACTCTGAGGTCCTTGATTCCAGGCATTGTGATATTACATTATGTTTTATATCATTTGATCCTCAAGATCCACTAGAATGACAGTGGCTCAAGGACCTTGTCCTACACTATACTTTCAGTGTCAAGTATGCAGCTGAATGTTGTTCACCAAGACACGAAAAGACAGTAGGTCTTCAGTAAATACAGGCTGAATAATAGACCAACAATCCAACAGGAAAGGCATAACAACTCTGCCTCACAGTTGAGGAGCTTAAACCTCAGGAGACCAGGAACTGGTGCCAAGCACAGATGACCAGAACAGCTAGAACCTGTACTGGAGTTTAGGCTTCTTTTTCTCTTTTGATTATTTTATTTTATCCTATATGTATGGCTATTTTGCACCATGTATGGGCCTGGTGCCTGCTGAGTCCAAAAGAGAGTGAAGATTCCCTCAACCTGGCATATAGACAGTGATGAGCCATCATGGAGCAACAGAACTAAATCTTGGTCTTCTGGAAGGGCAGCTGGTGCTGTTAACCATTCAGACAAGGTTCTCTAAACCAGGGCTTCCATTCTTAGCTACTGCTCTGTATCTTTCTCCTTTGCCTGTACCCTGCACCCTCCACAAACAAACAATACAATTAGAAATGAGGTTGGCGTGGTAGTGCAGAACAGAAATCTTAACTACCTAAGAGACTGAGGCTGGAGGATCCGCCTCAAGGCCTACAGGGATATTTAATGAAAGTCTGTTTCAAAATTTGTAAAAAGGCTAAGGATATGATTCAGCCCTGGACAGCCTAACACGAATGAGGCTCTGGCTTCAATCTCTAATACCATACACACAAAACTATAATTAATACATAAACTTGGTATAGTGTGGGCTCCCCTTTTTTGTGTGGAAGGGCAGAAGGGATGGGAGAGACTGGAAGAAGAGAAGGGAGGGGGCACCCTTGGGATATAAAGTAAAGAAACTGAAATTTAAAACATTTTTCAAAAATCTAATTAATTGATTTTTTAAAATGCAAGTTTTTCTTGCGAAAGTAAATGTGTGAAACTGGTCAGTAAAATTCTGAAAAATAAGAATTTAAGTAAATCCAAATGGGTTGTGATGCTCTTATAATCGCAGCACTTAGGAGGCTTGCCACACCCATGCCAGTGTCGCCATAGTAGCATAAGCTACAGGGCAGGGGATATGATTTCCCTGGAAATAATGCCCCATTGAAGGTCCCTAGCAAACTCATCCCACTTGGAAAAGAGACGTGTTCTGAGATTTCTATGCTTCTTCAGTTGTGGCTCTGGGGCTGGAATAATGAATTCTTTGATCTTTCTCTGTGATACCTGAAACAGCACAACTAACTTTATAAAGAAATTTATTATTAGTAGATTGTTAAAGGCTTTAATAAAAATAAGTTTAAGGAAAGTAATGAATTAGATTTGTATTAATAGGCATTAAGAATAGTAAAATAATAATAGGCTCCTTCTTAAGAAATAATAGCATGAGAGGTACAGCTGGCGGGAGTTTCCCCCTCCCTTCAGTGCCTTGTTCCTAAGGAAGATCATAAATCTTGGGCAAGACATATGGGAGGAGGGTTAACAAAGGTGTAGTTAGATTTTGATATAGAGAGGGACTTTGGCAGGCATCTGATTTAGCTCCTGACTTTCCTCTTCATTGGTTAGCAATAATAAAACTATATTTGAGGTTTCTTTTCCTTTGTTTGCTCTGATCAAAAAGTTTTTAGGCCAAGATTATTCGTGGGTACTGCTTTATGTTTGACTGCATTTTGAGTTAAAATGTAAACTTTGTATTCTTGGTAAAAGTCTGAATGTTCTGGGAAGTATGCCAATTTTAAGGTGCCTTTTGTAAAAATCATTATAAAAATACTAGCTTAATTTCAGTAAAGTTGCAGCAGAGTCAAAACCATCAAGGTGTCTCTGTCTGTCAATTCTTCGCCGAAACCGTGTCTTCCTGTCTAAAGCCTTGTTCTCCCGTGGACAACGGGAGCCCGACTGGGCCGGTCCGTGGCAGGTGGCGCCCGAACAGGGACCTGGGACAGGTAACTTTCTCTTCTCTTTCTTTTCTTTTATCAAGGCACGGTAAGGCTCTCCTCAGGATACTGCAGGTCAGCTGACAAGGAGGTCAGCTATAGACGAGTAATCAAACATGGGGCAGTCCGAATCAAAGCAAGAAAAAATGCTCCTTTCGGTTTCAAAGCATATGTTAGCAAGTCGACGCTTTAGAGTTTCAGAAAAAGTCTTAAAGGACTTTCTTGATTTTATTAAGAAGGTCAGCTCTTGGTTCCCGGCAGAAGGCTCCCTGACCTTAGCTGATTGGAAACGAGTGGGTAAAGACATGAGAAAATATGTACAAGAACATGGAGAAGGGGAACTCCCCAATCATGCTTATCCTCTTTGGCTACAAATGAGAGAATTATTAACTGATGAAACAAATTTTGAAGGTCTGGTTCATGAAACCTTGTCTCTGTCTCTAGATCAGATGAATGAGGTGAAACCTATTAATCAGCCCACTAAATCTTATGGAACAAAAAATAAGCCATCTTTAAAATTTGATTATACTAAACATGAATCCTCCTCCTCGTCTAGTGAAAATGAAAATGATGATTTTTCTGATGGTGATGATCTGGAGGATGAGGCAGCTAAATATGAGCCCTTTGAGGAAAGGGATCATTTTCATGATCAAGACCCTCCTCTGGTGGCTCTGGCCTCTAAAAAGCAAAGAAGGGATAAAGTTAGCAGGAGGAGAAAACCTCTGGCACCTGTTGGTTTTCAGGGAGCGGTGGAAGAAGCTAAAAGAAAAGGAGATCTAACATTCACCTTCCCAGTAGTGGAAGGAATAGATGATGAGGAACCTATTTGAAAACCTCTCTCGTTAAAAATTTTAAAAGAGTTACAAACTGCAGTGAAGACTTTAGGGGCCTCCGCTCCTTATACTTTGCAGGTGTTAGAGATGGTTGCAAGTAATTGGTTAACCCCACATGACTGGCATCAGACTACAAAGGCTACCCTGAGTCCTGGAGACTATGTTCTCTGGAGAACTGATTATGAGGATAGATCAAAAATTACTGTTACCCAATTTACAAAGAAAAAAGGGCCAAAACCTGGGCTGGATATGCTGCTGGGTATGGGAAAATATACTACTCCCCAATCTCAAGTAAAAATACCAAAAGAGATCTTGGAGGCAATTACATTAAATGCTGTCCAAGCATGGAAAAAGTTGCCACCTCCTGGAACCAAGGGAACTACTTTATCAGAAATTAAGCAGACAAATGAGGAATCATATCAAGATTTTGTGTCTCGACTTGAGGAAGCAATTAATAGGATGCTACCTCCATCCGAAGGAACAGAAATGCTATTAAAGCAGTTAGCATGGGAAAATGCAAATTCCCTATGCCAGGATCTGATTAGGCCTCTGAAAGGGACGGGGACTATTCAAGATAACGTAAAAGCTTGTGTGGATGCATCACCAGCAGTTGTGCAAGGCATGGCATATGCTGCAGCTATGAAGGGTCAGATGTATAGCGCCTATGTTAAGAAAACTTATGGAGGAGGGAAAAGAGACTCCTCCAAAACCACATGTTTTAAATGTGGAAGGACAGGGCACATACAAAAGATGTGTCGAGGAGAAGATAAACAGGAGAGGTCAAGGAAAGGTCCTACTCCTGGTATCTGTCCCCAATGTGAGAAGGGGAGACATTCGAAAAGCGAATGCAGATCCGAGTTCCATAAGGATGGAACTGCTCTGACAGAAATAAAGGAAAAAAAGTCAGAGAATGAGACAAAAAACTAAATGAGGGGCAACCTCTCAGCCCCAAAGCAAAAAGAGAGGAAGAAAATTGTGAATCAAAAGGTTCACTTAATCCTGAGGCTCCAGAATTTACTATTCATGATTTGCCTAGGGCCACTCCAGGAAGTGCTGGTTTGGATCTCTCAGTAAAAAAAAGACAGCAAGGTCAGTTTGGCTCCTCTGATGTCGTGGCCTGAGTGCAAGACATAGGTTGTGAAAGACCATGTAAGACAGTTAAAATAAATGAAAAAAATCTGCAAGGCCTTATGGATACAGGGGCAGATAAAACTTGTATAGCAGGGAAGGATTGGCCTTCCTCTTGGCCCTGTAAAAGGACTTCTTCCTCTTTACTAGGGCTGGGGTTGGCATCTAATGTGGCCCAAAGTTCTCAGATGTTAAAGTGGGAACTAGAGGGAAAATCAGGAATGATTCAGCCCTATGTTATACCATCCTTGCCATTTTCATTATGGGACAGAGATATGATGCAAAAGATGAATGTAAAATTGGTTACCTCAGATAATTTAAGTGATCAGCATTTTTCATAGGGGCCACTGAGAGCTCACTTTATGCAGATAAAATTGATTGGAAGTCAAAAGAGCCTGTATGGCTCAATCAGTGGCCCCTAACGGAAGAAAAAAAAATACAGGCTATAGAACAATTGGTAAAAGAACAGCTAGATAAAGGACATATAGAAGAGAACAATAGTCCTTGAAATACTCCAATATTTGTTATTTAAAAAAAATCAGGAAAATGGAAACTTTTACAAGACCTTAGAGCTGTTAATGCTACAATGATTGATATGGGGGCATTACAACCTGGCCTCCCCTCTCCTGTAGCAGTCCCTAAGGGATGGGAGATAATAGTAATAGATTTGCAGGATTGTTTTTTCACAATTAAGTTACATCCAGAAGATTGTAAAAGATTTGCTTTTAGTGTTCCATCAATAAATTTAAAACGTCCATATAGGAGGTATCACTGAAAAGTTTTACCTCAAGGGATAAAAAATAGTCCAACTTTATGTCAAAAGTTTGTAGATAAAGCTTTAAAGGAAGTCAGAAAAAAATATAAAGATGCATATATCATTCATTATATGGATGATATATTGTTGGCCCATTTCTCCAGGGAAGTTATACAAGAGCTTCTTGCTTATACTATTAAGCAACTTACTAAATTTGGCTTAATTATAGCTCCAGATAAAGTTCAAAAGAATAGGCCATTAAGTTATTTGGGTCAATTAATTTATGATGATTATATAAGTTCTCAAAAGGTATCTATCAGGCTGGATAAGTTACAAACATTAAATGACTTCCAAAAATTATTACACAATATTAATTGGGTCAGGCCTTATTTAAAATTGACCACAGGAAAACTGAGTCCTTTGTTTCAGTTGTTACAGGGGGACTCTAATCCAAAGTCTCCCAGGAATTTGACTCCTGAGGCTATTAAAGTCTTGGCTTTGGTGGAAGAACAATTAAATAAAGCAAAGGTTAAACAGATAGCTTATAATCAAGAATGGGATTTAATTATTTTCAAAACACCATATACTCCTACAGGATGTTTATGGCAAAATGAAATTTTAGAATGGGTGCATTTACCCCATACTCAAGCAAAAATGCTTGCTTCCTATCTATATATGTGTTCCTTAATTATAAGCAAAGGACGGATGAGATCAAAAGAATTATTTAAAAAAGAAATGAATAATATAATTGTTCCATATAATAAAAAACAAACAGATATATTATTAATAGAAGATAAAGACTGGGGAATAGCGTTACAGGGCTATTCAGGACAAATTAAATATCATTACCCCCGACATCCCTTAATAGAATTTTTTAAAGAAACACAGGTAATTTTTCCAAGAAAATGTTCTTTACAGCCTATAGATTGCGCTCTTTGCATTTTCACAGATGGTTCCTCTAACGGAAGGTTTGCAGTTTATGTCCCAGGCAGAAAACCACTAGTAAGACAAGATGTACAGACTTCTGCTCAAAAGGCAGAAATTAAAGCAGTTATTTTGGCTTTTCAAACCTTCTCAGAAAAAATTTAATCTTTATACAGATTCAAGATATATAGCTAGCCTTTTTCCCATAATAGAAACTGCTCTTTTGTCGGGGCATTCTCAAATTATTCATTTGCTTCAGGATTTACAAATTTTAATTAAAAATAGGACAGAAAAAATTTTTATAGGCCACATTAGAGGGCACTCAAAATTACCTGGTCCATTAAGTCAAGGAAACTATATGGCAGATGCCTTAACAAAAGAAATAGTAATAAATATATTAGAAGCTCAAGAAAGCCATGCTTTACATCATCAAAATGCATTAGCCCTTAAAAGGCTATTTCATATTACAAGAGAACAGGCAAGACAAATTGTAAAAAATTGTGGTGATTGTCCTCAGGTGTACCATCCATTAAAGATGGGGGTTAATCCTAGAGGACTTAAAGCTCTATCACTATGGCAGATGGATGTTACTCATGTTCCAGAGTTTGGAAAATTAGCATATGTCCACGTTACTGTGGACACATATTCTCATATGATATTTGCCTCAGCAAGAACGGGAGAGGCAGTTAAGGACGTCATTCAACATCTAATCCAATGCTTTGCAACTATGGGATGTCCAAAAAGAATAAAAACTGATAATGCTCCAGCATATACATCAAAAGCCCTTGCAGTATTCTTACAGAGCTGGAACATAGAGCATGTGACAGGTATTGAAGAGCTTAAGATAGCCTAAATATAACTCCATTTTGAAATAAAGATCTTGACTGGGAACTGAATTCAGGTACCAGGAAATATCACAGAATGTACACCTGGCAGAAAACAAAGTTAACTCTCCTAGCAACAGCCTCTAGGAAATATAACAGAATAAATGCTTCATAGAAAATAGAGACAAACTCCCTGGCAATAATCAATGGGAATCAGTTGAGAATCGGGTGGGAAAATTCTCCCCAATGTTTCAGATATGGTTTAGAAAAATAGCCATTGTGATTATAAGCCTTAGCCATTGTGATTATGTGCCTCAGAAAAGGTCACCCCGCCCTGCTAAACTTCACCCAATTCTGTAACTCCGAGGCTTGTGCCCCCCCCCGCTTGCTGCCATGGACACCCCCTGCTCACTGACTTTCCCTTTAAAAATCCTGTTCACTCAGAGCTCGGGGTCCACTTCTCTACTGCTGCGCCAGTGAGACTTGGGTCCCGAGTTCGATCGCTCTCGTAATAAAGCTCTCTTGCAATTGCATCGAGTCATCTCCTAGTGGTCTCTGAGGGTCCCATGAACCTGGCATAACATTTCGGGGCTTGTCCATCCGGGATGCCTCAGGACCTCCAGGACTCCTGACCCGGAGAGCTTAGTCCCGTGGGTAAGTGTAACGTCTTCTATGTTGTCTGTCTGCTTTAAATGTTTGTTTGCCTTTATTCTTTGTTTCTTTTCCTGAAAAGCCTCGAGGTGCTTACGGGAGCAGCCAGATTAGGTATGACAGACGTGTCGGGGCCTAGGCTGTGGGGGCTTCAAAAGACGTTTTGATGTCCTGGAATTTCTGCTCCTCGGGACCCCTGGGATAGGGGGACTGGAATGAGGATCTGTTTCTGCCTCCGGAGTGAGGATCGGTTTCCTGGAACTTCTGTGGCAGAGAAGTCCAGGTTTTGTCTGTTTCTGCCTCCTCGGAACCCCTGGGATGGGGGAACTGGAGTGAGGATCGGTTTTCTGGAACTTCTGTGGCAGAGAAGTCCAGGTTTTCAGTGTTACTTGGTTTCTATGTGTGATTGTTTTTTTTCCCCCCTTGGTGTTGTGCCTGGAGTTACTGTTTAATTTTTGTGATAAATTGTTTGTGGTTTTGCATCTACTTGAGAGTGCTTGATTTTACTTTTGTTTAAAACTGTAGCTGTTTTTGTTTCTATGATTTCAGTTTTGTCCTGTGATGTTAGCCTGGGTATAGGCTGTAAGTTGTTGCCTTTGGTTTCATTTTTGTCTGAGACGGCCGGTTCTTTTTGTGCATGAGTGATTTACTATTTGTTGAAATTGTTTTTCTTCCTTCTTTTGAGTTCTCCTGAGTTCTCTTGACGAATAGACTGACTGACGATATGGGACGGAATACCTCCAAACCTCTTGACTTGGTTCTGACTCATTTGGAGAAGTTAAAACTAGAGCTCATGGTCTTTCAGTTGATGTGAAAAAAAGAAAAAAAAATACTTTTTTTGCAGCCCAGAATGGCCCACCTTCAATGTGGGCTGGCCACCAGAAGGAACCTTCCACCTTCCCACTGTCTTAGCAGTGAAAGATAAAGTTTTTCAAAAAGCATGCGGGCACCCAGATTAGGTGCCATATATTGTAGTTTGAAAGAACCTGGTGACTCATCCACCTCCATGGATTAAGCCTTTTCTGATTCCCACTAACAATTCTCCTTCCATAGAATCTCAGGAACCAGAGGTCACTGCTCTGATGACTGAGACCAAGAAAAAAAGACCCCAAAGGTGCCCCTTCAACTCCCTCTGCTCCCCTTCACCCTATTTTGCAGGATGGAACTCCAGAGGAAGCCATTTTTCCACCCCCTCCATATAGACCTCCTCCCACCCCTCAACCAGCTCCTTCAGTGCCAGACACTTTACCACCATCTGGCTCGGCGCAGAGGACCCGGAGCCGCCGGGCAGCCTCTCCTTCTGAAGTGACAGAGGCAGATTCTACGGTCCTTCCCCTACGGGCCACGGGACCACCAGATGATAATGGCAATCAACCTCACCATTATTGGCCTTTTGCCACATCAGATCTTTATAACTGGAGAACTCAGAATGCCAAGTTCTCTGACTACCCTAGAGATTTGATTGATCTCCTTGAAACTATTCTTTTCACCCATCAGCCCACCTGGGATGATTGTCAGCAGCTTTTACAGGTTTTGCTTACCACAGAGGAGTGGGGACGTATTATTTCAGAGGCACGAAAAAAATGTCCCAGATGCTACAGGAGTTCCAACTACAAATCCCATATTGATGATTACTTTCCCTATAAGAGGCCCAATTGGGATTACAACACGGCTGAAGGTAGGGAACGTCTCTTAGTCTACTACCAGGCTCTGTTGGCAGGTCTCAAGGCAGTCACAAGACGGCCCACTAATTTGGCCAAGATGTACAGAAATAAGAAAAAATAGGCCAGCATTTGTGTCCAAGGTAAGTCAGAATGTAGCTAAGTTTATTGGGGCAGATTGGAGATTACATTGTGCATATAGGCCCCAAAGTTCAGGACAGGTAGAAAGGATGAACAGAACATTAAAAGAGACCTTAACAAAATTGACTTTGGAGACTGGCATTGACTGGGTGATACTCCTCTCCATTTCCCTTTATAGGATTAGGAATTCCCCTTACCATCTAGGATTAACTCCCTTTGAGATTATATATGGGATGCCAGCCCCTAGAGTACCCAACCTTAAGATTGATGCTACTGCTGAAATGGATTAAAACAGGTTTTGAGAAATGTTTAAGGCTTCTGTGCAAGCAGGCAGCTCTTAAAGGGGCAACAGCAGCTTCTCAAAAAAAAAAAAAAAAAAAAAAAAAGGCTGCAAGCCTGTATGGTCATAAAAATTGGATTTAACAGGTAACAAGACGATGTTCCTCCCTTGAAATGACAGCTAAAGGGAATAAAAATAAGTTTTATAATTTTGTTTGTTTGTTTTGAATATAAGTTAACTATGTTCTATATATCTTGATATATGTTATTGATTATTAAGTCAATACTGCACATAATTTCTGTCCTGTTTTAAAAACCAGGATTATAAAAATAATAAGGTTTAAAACTATGTTTATATAAAATATTAAAAGTGCACCTTCATGTGTTTATATATAGGAACTTCTTTTGCTGACAGCCAACATCAAAATAATACATTTAATATTGATTTTAAAAGGACTGAATTGTTTGCATTGATAAAATTTGGTTTTGCCTTTTAAAATTATGGTTATATTTTGTGACTTCATTCCCTAAAAAGGGTACCTTATTTTGATATTGAAAAAAAAAAAAACTATGTTTAAGGCAATAAAGCATTTTAAAGTTTATCAGGTATTTTAGACAATGACCTTAGGCATTCTTAGGCATTCTAACAGAGAACTTGGAACAGTTTCTCAATCCTTTGGGGGAGAACAAAAGACTTTGATATTTGTTTTGTTAATTTTACCAAATAAAACCAAGTTATACTATTTGAGCCAATTATAAAAATTATAGTTTTGATAAAATAATAAAAATGATTCTGATAAAAACTTTTATATGGTTTAAAAATTAAAAAAAAAAATGTCTGGTTAAATAAAAAAAATGGAGCTGGGAAAAGCCTAACCTAAAGATATACAGACTGTTATAAAAGATATAAATTGTATTTGCTTTGGTTTTTACACCTGCAAGCATGATTTGAGAAAGAACTGTAAGATATATTGCTCTTCATTTAAAAGGCTAATGTTTTTTTCAATACAAAATGTTTTCTTATGCTTGTTAGCCCAGGTTTATATAGGGCTATATTCAACTCATTTTTAATTATTATAAAAATATATGCGTGGTTGCCAGTTCCTATATAAATTATTTAATGCTGTCTCTAAATAAAATTTTTGTCCTTTATGCTTTTTTTGCTGTTCAGTTTTAATGCAATATGATAGGATGACAAGATTTTCTGGCCCTTCTATGTATTGTATTTGATTAAAAGTTTTGCTTTAATTTTAGTTCAGAAAGATATTTGAAGTAATGCTAATAAACATAAATAACTATATAACTATATATTTATATAAATATAAATAAATAACTGCTAATAAATGCAGTTAGTTATAAGAATGCGTTTTATCTGGTATTTTGTTTATGTTTTTAAAGTTAAGCCTACGATGGGCAATTATAAAGTTGGCCTACATAGATCTACTAAAGATAAATATGGGTTTAAAAATATTCATTTAAAAAATATGCCAAAATTAGAGATTATGGCATTCTATTTCATAGGATGCAATTTAAAATAAATAATTTAAAGAGAAATAAAAAATAATTCAGATATGCTAGCCCTCAAGCTTGTCAGAGATCTGATAAATATGGCATTTTAACATGTGTACGTTTATTATGACAGAGAGTCCCAAAATCCTGGCAGTAGCTCCCCAAGGTCTCCGAGAAGATTTGGGCACAATGTGACTCTGGATTATGGTATGCTAGCCACTGGGCAAGACTGCCCCAACTGGCCCACTGCCTGGGCCCAGCCTAAACTGTGGACAAAACTGTGGACACCTGGAGAGTCAATGTTTCACGTTGCTAAGGGCGAGGTGAGGCCATTCTCTCATTTCTTTCTCCACAGAAACAGTCTCTCATCTTCTGTGCCTGATTGCTGGACTGCCCTGCTCAGGATGCCATGAGACCACAGGAGCCAAGGACAGCTGCCTAGAGTGATGGACTGACTAGTTGTCACTGTCATTTTGATTGGTATATGGATTGGTACATACTTATCCTTCTCAGGTCTCTGATTACATTGATGGCTAAGCTAAGATAATGGTAGCCTTGCAGCTAAAGAGCAGATAGTTAGATCCATTGTTAGTGTATTGGTTAATTTATTAGTTAGTTAAAATTACCAGGTACAAGTTTTTCTATTTAAAGAAGGCAAGCATGTTTACCTAGCCTACAGGCTTCATGTTAATTATCTATGTCTTATAATGGATGGCTGGATAGAAAGATAATAGAGTTTATGTAGGGTTTGAGGATATAAGAGTTTACATTTTGAGAATCTAGAAAATGTTGTTTGATTTGGGAAAATGTTTCAGGGTTTATAAATACAAAAAAGATTGAAGGATATAAATAGATGTTTTAAAATATATAAACATAAATTGTAATGATACAGAAAAATAATTGGAGGCATATTAAAAATGGGAGATATTTTATATTTTAGACTTCTCTTCTATCTCTCTGACATTGACTAATAGAGTTCTAATAAGCTGGTTGCTTTATATCCAGTCACAAGTTTAAGATTTTAACTGCCTTTTGATGGTTTTCTGGAGATAAATATAAAAATGCATTTTATCATGCTAAACACATATATACAATGTGTATATTTGACCCAAAAGCCAGAGCTTTTATTATGACATCTTTAATATTTGCCATTTTTGAGGTAGATTTTGATACAGAAGTTAAAAATATTTTAAATCTATTTTTTTTCTAATTGCTTTGTTAAGGGAATTCCAAGCATCCACAGTTCAGCACTAAAGCCACTAATGTATTTCTGCCTAACTTTCCAGTGTAACATGGAGATGGAAACTGAAAATAAATTCTAAAAAGATCTGAAAAAAAGTGGCCCAGCTTTATTGGTGGCTGATTACCAACAGCTGTATCCACAGTTAAAATGTTAGTTTCAGATCATGGATACACTTGAATTGTTGCTCATTCCATTGGATGCAGTTTTACCTGTTATTCACAAAATGTCTTAAAAAATCAAAAAGTCATGAGATCTGAATTTCACATAGCTCAAACAGACCCCAGATGAGTTTTTTCCTAGTCTTGTGATTCCTCATTTTTTCCATTTATTAGACAAATTTTAATTTCTGTTTTAGTTTAAACTTGTCTCAGCAGATTTTCATCTGGTTGAAACTGCAAGCTGAGATCTGAACTTCCTGGAAGCTGTCATGATTACTCACTGCCTCCTTGGATGGACCACCTAACTAGACGTTTCTGAGGACTGCCCCATTGCCCAGACTTTGACTGGCATTTCAGCCTTCCTAGCCCCTGATGTCAACGGTCCACTGTCAGAACTGAAGTAGTTTCAGAAGACGAGACCACCGGTCCAAAATCCCTCCTACAGGCTGAAATGCTAAGTCAAAGGTGGCTCCCTGATATTAGCTATTATCTTGGGGATTGCTTAGCTGGAGCAGAAACTAGTATTGCAATACAATACTGGATGTACAAAGCCAGAGTTATAGCAGCTCAAGGGCAGAATCTTTTGCTTTTGGCCATTTTTGGATCAGGCTTACTTAACAAGTTGTTAAAATATTTAAAAAGACTAAAAACTATACAGTTAATGGTAATAAAAACCCAATTCAGTCAGCTCACAGATGACCTTAAACTGTAAGAGCCCAAGATTGGCCTCTTCAGTTACATGGAAAGGGGGAAATGAAGAGCTTAAGATAGCCTAAATATAACTCCATTTTGAAATAAAGATCTTGACTGGGAACTGAATTCAGGTACCAGGAAATATCACAGAATGTACACCTGGCAGAAAACAAAGTTAACTCTCCTAGCAACAGCCTCTAGGAAATATAACAGAATAAATGCTTCATAGAAAATAGAGACAAACTCCCTGGCAATAATCAATGGGAATCAGTTGAGAATCGGGTGGGAAAATTCTCCCCAATGTTTCAGATATGGTTTAGAAAAATAGCCATTGTGATTATAAGCCTTAGCCATTGTGATTATGTGCCTCAGAAAAGGTCACCCCGCCCTGCTAAACTTCACCCAATTCTGTAACTCCGAGGCTTGTGCCCCCCCCTGCTTGCTGCCATGGACACCCCCTGCTCACAGACTTTCCCTTTAAAAATCCTGTTCACTCAGAGCTCGGGGTCCACTTCTCTACTGCTGCGCCAGTGAGACTTGGGTCCCGAGTTCGATCGCTCTCGTAATAAAGCTCTCTTGCAATTGCATCGAGTCATCTCCTGGTGGTCTCTGAGGGTCCCGTGAACCAGGCATAACAGTATATCATATAATCCCTGAGGACAGGCAATTATTGAAAGAACACATCAAACATTAAAAAATCAAATTATCAGACTTAAACAAGCTCACACTTATTTCTTGCCTGGTCATTTGCTGAGCCATTCATTGTTTGTATTAAACCATTTAAATACTGATGAGCAGGGCAATATTCCTGCTATGAAACATTGGTCTGGGCTTAAAAATGAACAACTTCCACAAATATATTGGAAGGATTTGTTAACTGGATCCTGGAAAGGACCGGATGCTCTAATTTCCTCTGAAAGGGGATATTCATGTGTGTTTCCACAGGATGCCGACTCCCCCATCTGGATCCCAGATAGACTCATCCAGCCGGCTAATATCGAGACGGCAGCAAAAAAGACAAAAGCAAAAAGGAGAAAAATAAAAGCGAAGCTGCAAAAGCTCTCGTTGATGCCCAAGAAAATGACAACATGGACACAACTAAAACACCTGATGAGAGAAGCAGAGAAATTGGTGAAGGCTCAACAAAAGCCTAAAACCCCTGAATTTATATTTCTGGCTGTATTGTTATTACTTATGTGTCAGAATGCTGTTGTGTATAGTAAAAGTTATTGGGCTTATGTACCAAAACCACCCCTTATACACCCTGTGGGTTGGATGGATCCAGATTATGTAAAATACTAACCAATGATACTAAACTTCTCAGAGGTTTCCAGGATTATGAGGAAAAAATAAATAGCTCAGCTTATTTAAATTTTGAGGGCAGAACTGATTCGCTCCCCAATTGCATTGCCCTAAAAGGATTTCCACCATATGGTTGTCTGCCTATAAATTATCAAATTTTTCTTACAGATGCTCCTGATTTGACAGTTAAAGGCAAAATAAAAAAAAAAAAGATAAAAGATTAATGTGGGAGCTTCAAATTTCTACTTTGGGGTACCTTAATTATAATGTAACTTTTAAAAAGGCTCCTTTTATGCCTCTCCCTCTTTGTGCAGAGAAATTTAGAGATAAAGATCAATTTTGGGAAAGTAGCCTTACAGGTGCCCCTAAATGGTTAAAATGTGGCTTCCCTCAGGCTGCAGCTAAATATGTGCCTGTAGGGACCCATATGGAGGTTTGGGATTTTTCAATTGTTTCAGGTAATTATAATTATACTAAATATTTAAAAAATAATTCAGATAAGTTCAATGGATATATCCCTCCAGGATTGGGACAAAAAGTACAAAGATGGTTTTCACCTGGTTATGTGGAACCTATTTGGGTCTCTAGAGATCCTAAGACCAATGCTACAGTTTCACATCATGAGTTGTTTAGATTGGCAGCTAGTGCCAATATGATTTTACAAAAAAGGCCTAAAAGAAAAAATTCTGTGCCTTTGGCAACCAGGGCATGTGTTGCTTATTCTTTTGCTCTTCTTATGGGATATACTTCTCAAATTAATATAACTCATGTTGGAAATTCTTATAAAATTCATTGTGTAGCTTACAGGGTTACTAATTGTATTAATTCTAGTTTGGATAAGAACATTGCTGTTATGATTTTAGTTAAGAGACCTGCTTATGTTATGCTTCCTGTTGATTTACGGGAAGAAGAATGGTATGAGAATAATGCTTTAAAGACTTTAAAAAAGCTAAGTGAATTGATCAGGCCTAAGAGATTTGTTGCAGCACTTATATTAGGGATTTCAGCATTAATTGCAATTTTGACCACCTTTGCTATTGCTACTACAGCGTTAGTTCAAGAGATACATACAGCAGATTTTATTAATGAGATAAATAAAAATATTTCTTTAGCCCTTTTAGAACAATTTATTATAGATAAAAAGTTAAAATCCAAGATAAATGCGCTGGAGGAAACAGTTTTAGCCTTGGGACAAGATATGGTTAATATTAGGACGAGGATGGAAACTCGATGCCATGCTGCCTTCTCATATATTTGTGTTACACCTTTACCATACAATGCTTCTGACCAATGAAAAAAGGTAAAAAATCATTTACAAGGAGTTTGAAAAGATACGGATATTACTCATGATTTAGATAGTTTGCAAAAGAATATAGCAGCTATTAGCAAGGCTCATTTGGATAAAGCAAGTTTGAGTACTTTAGCTTCTGATTTAGAGTCAGGAATTAAAAATTTAAATCCTTTAAATTAAATTCATTATTTAGTGATGATAGGGGCCCTGATTTTATTATTTTTATTGGTTGTGCTCCTGTTTCCTTGTCTTTTAAAATTACTGCTCCACTCCATCCGCACTGTAGAGCAAGATTTGTTTAAATTGCGTCTTAAAAACAAAAAAGGGGGAGATGCCACACCCACATCAGTGTCACCATAGTAGCATAAGCTACAGGGCAGGGGATATGATTTCCCCGGAAATAATGCCCCATTGAAGGTCCCTAGCAAACTCATCCCACTTGGAAAAGAGACTTGTTCTGAGATTTCTATGCTTCTTCAGTTATGGCTCTGGGGCTGGAATAATGAATTCTTTGATCTTTCTCTGTGACACCTAAAACAGCACAACTAACTTTATAAAGAAATTTATTATTAGTAGATTGTTAAAGGCTTTAATAAAAATAAGTTTAAGAAAAGTAATAAATTAGATTTAGTATTAATAGGCATTAAGAATAGTAAAATAATAATAGGCTCCTTCTTAAGAAATAATAGCATGAGAGGTGCAGCTGGCGGGAGTTTCCCCCTCCCTTCAGTGCCTTGTTCCTAAGGAGGATCATAAATCTTGGGCAGGACATATGGGAGGAGGGTTAACAAAGGTGTAGTTAGATTTTGATATAGAGAGGGACTTTGGCAGGCATCTGATTTAGCTCCTGACTTTCCTCTTCATTGGCTAGCAATAATAAAACTATATTTGAGGTTTCTTTTCCTTTGTTTGCTCTGATCAAAAAGTTTTTAGGCCAAGATTATTCGTGGGTACTGCTTTATGTTTGACTGCATTTTGAGTTAAAATGTAAACTTTGTATTCTTGGTAAAAGTCTGAATGTTCTGGGAAGTATGCCAATTTTAAGGTGCCTTTTGTAAAATCATTATAAAAATACTAGCTTAATTTCAGTAAAGTTGCAGCAGAGTCAAAACCATCAAGGTGTCTCTATCTGTCAATTCTTCGCCGAAACCGTGTCTTCCTGTCTAAAGCCTTGTTCTCCCGAGGACAACAGGAGCCCGACTGGGCCAGTCCGTGGCAGAGGCTCAAGGAGGAAGATAGCTGTGAGTTGGAGGTCAGACTGTTTTTCACTGTGAAAATGCAGAGTAATGGACAGCAGGGTAGTGTGTAAAAAAAAAATTTTTTTAACGGCTTATGAGATGGGAGATGGATGGTTCATAAGTCCAGGACCGCGAGGGCTGCATAGAGAGATCCTGCTTTGAAAGACAGAGATAAAGAGAAAAAGAAAAGAAAAAGAGGTAAGTGTGGTGCACCATGTCTGCCTGTACTCCCAACACTTGGGAGGAAAAGGCAGGAAGATCTCAAGTTCAAGGCCAGTCTGGGACAAACAGAGAAACACTGTCTCAAAATAAATAAATAAATAAATAAGCACAAAGGGGCTGGAGGGATGACTCAGCGGTTTAAGAGCAGTGTCTGCTCTTCCATAGGACCCAGGTTTAGTTCCCAGCACCCACATGGCAGGTCACAACTGTCTGTAAATCTGGTTCCAGGGATCTGATATCTATTTCTTCTGTCCCCGACCAGCATGGCACAGACATGCATGCAGGCAAAACACCCATACATATCAAATAAAATAATAAATATTAAAAATAAATAAGCGAAAGCTTTCTGTGCTGGTGGCATTGCAAAGGACATCTTGAACTTTCTGAGACCTGACTGACACCCTGAAACAAGTTGTTGCAAGGGTGAGCTTCTCAAAGGGACACAGTACAAGAAGAGCAAGGATTCTGTGTGCCCAGGGAAAGAGACCCCATGAGAGGCTACAATGGACAGACTAAGCCTTTTCTCCTCAAAAAGATTAAAACTACCAAGAAGATTGCTCTAAGTTTGAGTGTGTGAGCCTATTGCTGGATGCCAGCTCTTAAGAGCTACAAGCATTTTGAACTGGGGATAGAAAAGAGAAAGGGCCAAGGAATGGATCCCTAAGTTGATTTTGTTATGAGTTCCAGCACAGGGTAAGCTAATACAGATGATCCAGAAGAAGGAAAACCCTACAGTGTAGAGGAAAAAAGAAATCACTGCAGGAAAAGGTATTCTGAGGACATGAGAGGGGTGGGATGCTGGTCTTAGAAGCAAGACATCATCTGTGAGGACTGATAGGAAGACACAGTAGATGCTGACACGATGAGTAGACGATTTGGGGATGGGGACACACATAAAACCTTCTTGATGGCTTATTTTCTCAGTGAGTCAATTTCTCAGTGACTGGGAAAGTGATGTGTAAAGAGGCATCTGAGGAAGGAAAAATGGTGACCTATTTCACAGAGAAATACACAACTCCATAACATTGCCAAGGGCTCCTTGGAGTTTGTGGTTATAGATTTGGAGTGAAACAAGAAACCCAGCCTGTGCATGTCCCTCTAGATAGACTCAGCTCTCCGGGTGCAGATGTGAGAGATTCAGGCTAACCTTGTAACCTATGTTTCTTTAATTGCCTTATAACTTACATGTTCAAGTGTTAGGCCCATGTTAATTAAAGCTTCTTAATGCTTCCCCAGAGAACAGAGGAATGTCAAAGTTCCTGACACTGGCCATCTGTGAGGGCAGAGATAAGGATGAGAACAAGCAGAGATCTCTACTAGGTGGAGAGAAAAGCACCGGCCAGGACCTGTGAGATAAACTTACTTTGGAAACTAGGTCAAATGGCCCCAATCCTTCTCCTGAATAGCTCCTGACCTTTGATCTAAAGCCTGTAGACCCCACTCCTCAGAACAGGCACGAGAGGAGTTAATCACTCTCCCACTTTAACTGCAGCTATATCTCATATGGCAGGATATTCCAAACTGACTTGAAGATCAGATAATCCCCAGATATTTAAGACAGGGCTGACCGGACCTAAGGGAGCCCAGAACCAACCAATTATTTTAAAAGTTAAATACCTCATCCAATCCTGAATTGCCAAGACTGCAACCACTGAAAATTCCTGCACCTTGTCCTTTAAAAACCCAAAGCCTTTATCTCCTGGTGCCACTCCTTGCTGACCAGCAGGGGTGACCCCATTGTGCAATGGCTAAAATAAACCTCTTGCTATTTTGCATCAATGAGCCCTGTCTCCTGAGTTCTCTTCACCACTTCTGGAAATTAGGCTCATGCTGGACCTAAGAGATGCACTTGGTAAATCTAGACAGAAATTTGAGGGTAGGCGGCCCATGCCTGACAACAACACAGAG
This sequence comes from Meriones psammophilus, assembly GCA_036365155.1. Lineage (NCBI taxonomy): Eukaryota > Metazoa > Chordata > Mammalia > Rodentia > Muridae > Meriones > Meriones psammophilus. The sequence continues at coordinate 30,848 of JAEOAE010002665.1, read as the reverse complement.
ACAGAATCAGCAGGTTTGTAAGCAGGATTAGAATGATGTGTCTCAGAAAGCAAACTAAACAAGAAGATCCATGAGGAGATGAAGTTGATGGAAGGAAAGGAAAACAGAGCAGTCAAGAGACTGAAGGTCCTGGGGAAGCCAAGACACTTGTGTCTGAATCCTGACTAACACCCAGGAGGCCAAAACAGGAGACTACAAAGACTTCAAGGCTACCTTAAACTACATTTTTTGTTTTCTTTTGTTTTGTTTTGCTTTGTTTTGTTTTGTTTTTTAAGGCAAGGTTTCTCTACATAGTCTTGGCTGTCCTGGTACTCACACAGTAGAACAGGTTGGTCTTGAACTCAGACATCTGTCTGCCTCCACCAGGATTAAAGGCATGAATGTGCTATGATACCCAGCAGGACTCAGCTTCAATTCCCTCTACCCATATGACAGTTCACAACCACCTGTAACTCTAATTGCACACTAGCTGATGTCCTCTACTGCTTCCCATGGGCACCAAGCATACAAATGGAGCACAAGGAACTGTACCATGCAAAACACCTATTCACATACACTGAAAATGGAAAACAAGATAATCTATACTCATGATGGGTCTAGTGGCACACACCTGTAATCTCAGCCCTTGTGAAGTAGAATTAGGAGAAGCAGGAGTTTGAGGCCACCCTTACCTTCATGAGACAAGAAAGAAAAAAGAAAGAAAGAAACAAACAAACAAACATAGGAAACAAAGAAGAAAGAAAGGAAAGAAAGAAGAAAGAAAGAAAAAGAAAAAGGAAGATAAAGAAGAAAGAAAGAGTGAATGAAAGAAAGAAAAAAAAGAAAATAAGAAAAGAAAAAGAAAATCTAGGAGTTGGGTGGGGTATCAGAGTCCCAGAATTTGAAAAGCTGTGGCAGGATAGGCCAGCCTGGACTACATAGCAGGTTCCAGGTCAGACAGGACTATATAGTCAGAGCCTGTCAAAAATAAAAAATAAAAAATAAAAAATTCAGCAAGGCATGCTGGTGCACACATTTAATCTCAACACACTGGGAGACAGTTCATTTTATGAGTTTGAGGCTGGCTTGGTCTACAAATCCAAGGCTACACAAAGAAACCCTGTCTCGGGGAGAAAAAAAAATCGCACTGTTTTCTGTTGTTTTTCAAAACAGGGATACTCTGTGTATCCTGGGCTGCCCAGAACTGGCTCTGTAGATCAGGCTGGCCTCAAATTCAGAGATCTACCTGGCTCTGCTTCCTGAGTGCTAGGATTGAAGGTGTGCACCACCACACACAGCCATGTTCACACGCTTGGATGCACCTGTGAATCTGCATAAATGAAGTCAAATAAACTGTTATCAAACTATGACAGCACACAAGCTCAGAGTCAGTGTTAGATTCACCACTCACCTGTGTGGAAGGAGCCACTTCCTGCGGGAGTGCTCACAGGGAGTGGATGGTAGCTACAGAGGACCCTCACAGACCCGGGAACACTGAGGGCAGAGCACACTGTGTCTTCAGTGATTGTTCCAGAAAGGGTCTCCCTAAAGTGGATTCAAATTCTGGATCCCTCTGCCTCAGCCTCCCCAGTGCTGGGATCACAGGGGCACAGCCAAGCACCACCATGCTTGACTGTGGAGAGCTGATACTCAGACGCCATCTAGTGGCGCTGACATCCGCCCTCAGAACTGTAAAGAACCTCTAGAGCGCATGTGCGGGTTGCAAAAGCACGCCAAGCCACTGCCCAAGCCCAGGCCGTCAGACAGGGTGAAGAGTGAGCAGCCAATCAGGGTATGACACGTCACTTAGGTGTGACCAGGGCTTATATAAACAGCGCCACTTCGGGGCGCGCTCTCTCCTCCTTTCATCGCTTGACTGTAATAAAGCCTGTTGCAGAAGGATCCTGTTGTCCCTGTGCGTTCTTGCTGGCGAGACGGTCACGCGGATCGTAACACTTGATTTGTAGTTTTATTTTTGTTAAGCCTCTATGTACTTCTTACTGTCAGTAAATCTCTAGGAATCCACCTCTAGTTCCTGTGATATGTTGATAAAATGAGACCAGAGAGACACAGGCATGTTGGGCCTGATAAGGCCTGTTGCATCTACCTGAGCCTGGCTCAAGTTTGGAGACCTGTCTTTAGCTTCAGATTTAAGAGGTGCCACTTCCGTGCAAAAGTGATTCAGCATATCTGTCTTAAAATCAACCCTGCCTGGTAACTGTTACATGGAGTTTTGGCACTGGCCCACCTCTCCTTGCACTACATAACCTTGCCCTCTAGCTCATCTTACCTCATCGCCTTAATTCTGCCTCCTGACCCAAACCTAAAAAAGGACCATTTTATTCAATAAACCGAGTTCCTGCTTCGACAGGTCTGGCTCGGTGGTGGTTTATTTCCTGGGGTGTCCAGGGAGGTCCAGGCCAACAAACTCACCATCCTGCTCAGCCATGGAGGGCATCCAGCTGGACTGGCCACCGTCCTCTCAGCTCAGCCAGCCTGATATCCACCCTGCACAAGCAGACTCAAGTTTTCCACAGCGTGGTTTGACACAAGCACGAGGCCAATAATCACACATTCCCGTTTGCGCCAAACAGCAATTTCCCTCATCTAGGTTTACACACACGTACCTGAGTTGAGGAAACACAGAAAAACCTACACATGCAGTCATCGCCTGGCATACATAGAAAATCTCAGTCCTAGAGACCTCTACCAACCTTGAGAAAATGAGGCACCTGCTGGGTGACCATTTTATTAAAAGCATTGAAGCTCAGTCTGAGAGCTCCTTCTTCCATTATTGCATAATTGTGGTATACGTCGATTATGGTCTCAATGGTCACCTCCAGTTCAGTCAGGGGCTCTGCTGCCATCAGTACTCCAAAGAAGGTGCTGATGTCCTCACAGACTGACCTGCCTGCTAAGAAACAGGCCAGGAGAGTCAGGGATCCAAGAACGGGTGAAGTGGCTTCCTGAAAGAGTCAACATGGGAGAGATGAAAGGGTCCAGGACAGACAACAGAATCTTACTTACAGAAATCCTTTCTTTCTGACTCTCGTGTCTGAGTGTCTGTCTTGGGGATATATCTCTGTAGTGGTCTTTCTGAGTGTTGCAAGGGGTTTTTTTAGAGTTCTCTGAGTGTGGTGACATCCCCTGTGGGGCCTCTACTCCAATGGTCCTTTCTTTCTGCCACTACCTTTCTTAGGGTCAGGAGACTGCTTGTCTCCAATGGCTGTTTATGTTGCATCCCCGCCCTCCCAAATACTGGCAACTGTTCCTAGGAGAGAAGCCTAGGGTTGGCAAAACCCAACTGAGCTCAGGGTAAATCGGGCCAGACCCATCTTCAATCCCACACCCCACTTCTGCTAACGGGGACTGGGGATGCTCAGTGCAAGAACCTACCTGTCTTCCCCACTCCTGCCTGTGGTTGACAAGGTTCTAGAAAAGGACTCTTCAGATTCCTCAAGCCCTCAGCCAGGGCCCTCGGGGGCCCAGTAAAAGAGGAAGCCTGCCTACTCATCCCTCTCATTCTGTCCTCCCACCCACAAGGAACACTGCCAGCTCTCCTAAAGCTACTTCCTGAATCTCTGCCTTAACCCGCTTACAAGGGAGAACCCCTAATCGATAAAGGTCCCTGGGCTCTCTGCTGCATCAGGAAGAGGAACTCACTGGAGCAGGGAAATAGAATGCAGCTAGCAGAGCTAAAGCCTCTGGGCTGAAGTTTTATAAAGCTCCGTGAAAGAGAGAGCCACTCCCAAGTCCAAAGTATCAATGTCCAGCATCTGCTGATTCAGATAACATGGGACAGCACCTGCTGTCACTAGCTGTCTCAAAACATTACTGTACGACCTGGACATAGCCTCCTCAGAAAGAACCATAGCGTCCCACCCCTCCCAAGTCTGTGTCAGAGTGGCTGCTTCTGCTATTTGTAAAAATAAAATAAAACAAACACTTGAGGAGGTCAGCAGCGGGAAGCCTCATCTGAGAAATCAGAACCAGCAAAACACCCTACAGTCCAAGGACACTCAGAAAGCCCAGGAAGAAGTCTCCATAGTGGAACCCTGATTGAGGTCCCTAGCAGAGTCCCGAGACAAAAGCCCTCACCTCACAGAGATGCTCGCTCGTGGGGAGAATTCTTCCCTTCCACTGCTTGGCCCCCACTGCATCACCCTTCTCAAGACTTCTCTTCCCACCTCCTCCACGCTGGGCTCAGGGAGGGGGTGCAACCAAGAACAGAAAGAAACACAGGGCTGCCCGTTCCCGCCTGCCCGAGGGGGACAGAGGGCGCCTCTGTCCACTCCAAGTCTCTAGCCCTCTGGTTGTCCTTTCTGACGGGATGAAGCCTTTCTGCTGGAGGGTCCTTAGGGGAGGACAGTTAAAGCCAGGTCTCCCCACACCTCTCCAGAGGCTGCATTTACAGACTGCCTTTCTGTTCAGAACCTGCTCCCACCTCAGACCAAGGCCAACCCTAAGTATCCTTCCCTACTTAAGATATGTCCCTGGCTTAGCCAGCCTGGAGGAAACAGGGCCTAACGAGAACCCCAATAGTCCTGAAAAAAACATACTGTGGTGCTGTGAGGGCTTGGGAGCAATCAGGCAAGGGATAGAGCAGTGTCCGGATCTAAGTGAAATAAGGTTTGCAAAATAGTGAGAGGAGCTGAGGGAAGGTCAGAGAGCTGGGCGACTGGTGAATAAGGTTCTAGACAGCTTCCAGGCTACCAGGTCCTTCCACATAGAACTCTGTGTCTCCTCTCAGATACCCCAGTCTCTAGGTCTGCCTTTCTAGAACCAGAGCCCAGGGAATCCTCAGAGCAGCAGAGCATAAGCCATGTGAGAGCATCAAGAAGGGGGTCTGTGGCAGTGTGCCCTTTCTCATCGCTGCCTCTCAAGATCTACTCTCTACCCCCCTTTTCTCAGCTTGCCCCCCACTTCTCTCTTCCCTAGTTTTTTCCTCTGTTTTCCCACTGCCTAGCCCCTAGGACCTCCCCTCCATAAAAATCCAAGCTGCTCCAGGGTGTGGAGAGCCGGGGTTTGGTTGCCATGTTGCTGGCTTCCGCCCTTCTAAACTGGTAAACCGTTATGACCGTTATGACCGTTATGACCGTTGGGCAACCGTCGTCATGAGCCCAGCCCGGGGCGACATATGGGGTGATGGGTGAGCAGCCAATCAGGGGATGATACATCATCTCACACCACTCTGGTGCAAACAGGGCTTATATAAACAGCGCCACTTCGGGGACTCGGGGTTTTCCTCCTTTCATCGTTTGACTGCAATAAAGCTTGCTGCTGAAGGATCCTGTTGTTCGTGTGCGTTCTTGCTGGCGAGACGGCCACGCGGCTCGCAACATTTGGTGCCGAAACCCGGGACGCCGGGAACCTGCCATCGCCTGTGCCGAGGAGACCCCCCGTTCGCGGGGAGGATTCAGAACTGCAGCAGCGAGATAAGTTCTGAGAGGCATGTTTGGTCTTGATTTATCTCATCTTTCACCTCAGCTAGCAGGAGCCCTTATTGCTTTCTCTGTTGTGACCATTGCCCTCGTGGTCTTTCTTTCGGTTTTGTACAAGCTTAAGGGTGACCTTGAAAGGAAAGAGATTAACGGAAAGCTAAGAGTAGGCACTAAGGGAGTGTTAGAGGAGATACAAGACAGCATGTCAGAAACAGAACGTGACAAAAGATTAGGGGCCCCAATGGATAGAAATAAAGACGTCTCTAAGAAAAAAGGCCCTTCTGCGGATGTTAAAGCCGCAGGAGCGAGAGATAAGGGAAAGAACGCCCTGGGAGAGAAACATGATAAGGAGAAGAAAAAATCTGAAAAGGAGCCTCTCTATCCGACAAAAAAACTAGAGGCTTTAGAAATTGGCAATTCTGAGTCGGAGGAGTTAAGTTCCTCCGAGGGGTCAGAGGAAGAAGCAGCTTGCTATGAAGAAGAATGATACCACCTGGATCCACCTGGATAAGCGGCCACTACTGAGAAACAGGAAGCGTGCACTTTCTCGATCAGCCGCTCCTGTTTTCCCTAGTGATTTTTAAAAATTATTAGGTGATATAAATTGGCTTATCCATTTTTAAAGATTCCTTCTGCTGAATTAAAACTCCTATCTGATATTTTGGAAGGGGATGCTCATATTTCTTCACCCAGAGCCTTAACACCGGCTGCAAGCTGTGCCCTGCAAGTGGTAGAAAACGCTTTACAAGATGCCCAATTAAAACGTGTAGATAAAACTAAGACCTTTGACCTGTGTGTTATTAAAACTAAACATTTACCAACTGCTGTGTTATGGCAAGATGGACCCTTATTGTGGGTTCATCCCAATGCTTCTCCTGCAAAAATTATTAAATGGTATCCAGATGCAGTTGCTCAACTTGCACTACGAGGGTTAAAAGCCGCCATTACACACTTTGGGAAGGAGCCAAAGTTCTTAATAGTGCCTTATACAGCTCATGAGGTTCAGGTATTGACTGCTACCTCTGATACTTGGGCGGTGCTAGTTACCTCCTTTAGTGGCTTGATTGATAATCATTACCCTCGACACCCTGTTTTGCAATTTGCTTTAACTCAAGAGGTAGTCTTCCCGCATGTAACGTCTCAGAAACCACTTTGGGATGGACTGGTAGTTTATACAGATGGGTCAAAAACAGGAGTAGGAGCTTATGTGGTTAATAATAAAGTTGTTTCTAAGCAATATCATGAGACTTCGCCTCAAATTGTGGAATGTTTAGTAGTGTTAGAAGTTTTGACAAAATTTCCAGGTCCTTTAAATATTGTTTCTGATTCTACAAAATTTCCAGGTCCTTTAAATATTGTTTCTGATTCTAGTTATGTGGTAAATGCAACCAAAATTTTAGAGGCTGCTGGATTGATCAAGGCATCTAGCATGCTTGCAAAAATTTTTCAAAAAATTCAGTTTGCCTTATTTATCAGAAAATCCCCTGTTTTTATTACACATATTAGGGCTCACTCAGGTCTACCGGGACCCATGTCCCATGGAAATGACCTGGCAGATCGAGCCACAAAGATGATTGCATTTGCCCTCTTCTCAAATTTGGAATTGGCTAAAGAGTTTCATAAGAAATTTCATGTGACAGCTGAAACACTGCGTCATCGATTTGACATAACTAGATAAATTTGGACAGTCAGGGCCACTAGGCGGCTGATCGCCACTGCTTAGAGCCTGATAGGCCTAAGGAAATGGTCAAATGGAAGGATGTCTTGACTGGTCAATGGAAAGGCCCGGATCCTATCTTAATAAGATCCAGGGGAGCTGTCTGTGTTTTCCCACAGGAAGAAAACAATCCATTCTGGGTACCGGAGCACCTCACGCGAAAGCTCGCGGCAGCTGAAGATGATCTTTCAACGAATATACCTGCAACTAATTCCAGTTCTTGCTTGGATCCTTCTAAATCGGGTTCGTAGTATTATGGGGGTACAAAGTTGGGCCATTTTGTCTGCATTCCCAAAGCCTATGCCAGTCAGACATAATTCATTGGTTTTTCCTAAATTTTTCTCGTCCAATACAAATCAGACGGTTTTTCCGCCTAGTCCTGTCTGTGTTTATTCCCTTTTTTACTTGTTTTGTCCAATAATTTTTTTTAGAAATTGTACCAATGAGACATGCTGGATGTCGCAATGTTGGAATGCCAGGCGTTACGCTCGTGCCCTGGTTGTTAGAGTCCCGCAGTGGATCCCAATCCCTGTGGAGACTCCATCCACCCTCTCCCTGTTTAGACAGAAGAAAGATTTTGGCATCACCACAGCCATTGTTACTGCCATCGCTGACTGCAGTCGGCTTGGCAATGGCAGGTGTGGCTGAAGCCATAAACCTTTATGCATCTGCTAGCGCACAATTAAAAGGCGGATTGATGGTTCTTAACCAGCCTCTGGATCTTGTGGAAGAAAGAATAGATATTTTATCTCAATTAGCTCAATTAGGGTGTGAAAGAAAAATAGGAGCACTCTGTATTACCAGTGTACAATATGAAAATCTTACCTGAGCCGCTAATTTGTCCAGGAAATTGTCCCTATATCTTGCAGGAAATTGGTCAGAAGGATTTGAAGAAACGAAGAGCTAAGGGCGGCGGTGGCGACCATTAATTCTACCCAAGTGGATTTATCGCTCACAGATGGCTTATTATCCTGGGTTTCTTCCGCCTTTTCTTATTTTAAGGAATGGGTGGGCGTTGGGATGTTTGGCACTGCCCTGTGCTTTGGTTTAATATTTGTCCTCCGGTTGTTCTGCAAATTCAAAACCCAACAAAAACGTGACAAGGTGGTGATCGTACAGGCGCTAGCTGCTCTGGAGCAAGGCACCTCCCCCGATATTTGGTTAAAAATTAACGTTTGACAAGGTTGCCTCTGTCTTTGCAAGCACATGTAAATCTGGATTTACAGCCCTTGTACTCCCTGGGGATCTGTTTCCCATTGCACGGGGATGGGTCTAAATCACAATTTTTCTCTTGCCAAATGATCTGGAAAGTCAGTGATGGAAGAGTGCAAATAAGTCTTCACCGACCTAAGACAGGACAGCCTCGCAGTGAGGAGGTTGCTCCAATGACGGGCAAGGGCTGAAGCATTGCCTTCCACCAGGCTCAGACATTGGCTTTCTGGCATAATGCTGTATTGACAGTAGGATGCTTACTGTTCAAACAAAATAAAAAAAGGGGGAGATGTGGAGAGCCAGGGTTTGGTTGCCATGGCGCTGGCTTCCGCCCTTCTAAACTGGTAAACCATTATTCCCGTTATGACCGTTGGGCAACCATCGTCATGAGCCCAGCCCGGGGCGTCATATGGGGTGATGGGTGAGCAGCCAATCAGGGGATGATACGTCATCTCACACCACTTTGGTGCGAACAGGGCTTATATAAACAGCGACACTTCGGGGACTTGGGGTCTTCCTCCTTTCATCATTTGACTGCAATAAAGCTTGCTGCAGAAGGATCCTGTTGTTCGCGTGTGTTCTTGCTGGCGAGACGACCATGCGGCTCGCAACACCAGGGCTCCAGGCAACTTCCAGGCCCCCTGGGAGATGGGAAGGGTAACCAGAGCCACTCAGATCCCTCCCTTGAGCAACCCCTTATCCCTTTGATCAACCCAGCTTGGGTTCTGTCTCCCCACATCTCTGTGACAAGTAACTTCTTGTGACTGGATTCAAGTGACAGTCACAAGGGCTCCATTAGAGAGTTGGGAAGTCATTTAATCAGGACCCATTGTCAAGTATACCCAGTGGTGAGGAAGGATGAGGACAAGTCATCAGAGATACTTGAGCTGCCCCTGAGGCTGGGGAAGGCATGACGCTCCCCTGGCCAAAGCACTCAGGGCCCTAGCATGGTAGTCTCTTCTCAATAGACCTCTCCATTCTTCTGCTCTCAACAGGCCAGTGGAGCTCACATGACCTCATGCATTCAGCCTTTATCTAACAAAAACCAGACCTATCCTGCTCCCACCAGAGCTACTGAAAGAGAGCTGGACTGAGGCAGGAATAGACAGCTTCAGGGACAATGCCTTCAGGTAGGTTCCTCCTTAGAAGCTCTGTGTACAAGAGAAAACCTCAGACAATTCCCTCCCCCTTCTACCTATGTTATGAGCCCCGATGATTCTGCAGACAAGAGGAATAGAATAGGAGGTCATGGGAAGCATATCTCCAGAGAAGCCATAATGAAATGCTGGGGACAGAGGGGAGCCAGGCAGGGTGGCTTGGACATGGTTACAGAACTGCCAAAAGGTGAGGGCCTGGGCTAGAGAGATGGCTCAGTGGGTAAGAGCTCTGGCTTTTCTTCCAAAAGTCCTGAATTCAATTCCCAGCAACCACAGGGTGGCTCACAATCATCTGTAACCATCTACATCTTCTGGCCTGCAGATGTACATGCACATAGAGCATTGAAAATAAATAAAAACTTAAAAAAAAGGGGGTGAGGGCAAGCCAGAGCTAGTAGCTCCAGCAGAGCTATGGCTGTAGCATATGAGGCCCAGAAAGATGGAGATCCAGCCAAAAGGACATGGACATAATCCGTTGTGCTTAAAGAGCAAGGGTCACTTAGCAGTGTGGCTCCTGTCCCCACCAACTCTTGCCAATCCCACCCCCCATCAATGTCACTCCTCCATCAGCTCAACAAAGGTACCAGACTTCTCCTGTGTGGGCATCAGAGACTTACTACCCACAGCAAAGCTTGACTATGACAGTGCCAGAAGGTAAATATAGAGCTAGAAGCCTGCCTGGTACTGTGTCCACCCTTAGCCCACCCCCAACCCTGTATCTGCCCTGGCAGCCAGGAGCCAGTCACTGCATGTGTCTTTTGAATACTTCTGAAGACACTCCAGTTCCTGTTGCTTCATCTCATGAACATCCCTGACTCCCTCTGGCTGGGAAGTGATGGAGGGATCCAGAATGCTGGACTGGACTTAGGTGGGACAGGCTTTCCACACATCAAAAAATCTCAATGAAAGATAATGTAGAGGAGGGTCCCATCTTGTAGCTGTCTGACCTGGGAAACCAGGACCAGGCCTGAGGATTCCCTTCTCTGAGGAAACCAGAGCTCCTGAAACTGATTGACACTTCACTTCCCTTAGGTGGGGGTGGGTAGGTGTGTGCTGAAATGGGCTCTGAGCTGGAGACTGCCATGGAGACCCTCATCAACGTCTTCCATGCCCATTTGGGCAAGGAAGGGGACAAATATAAACTGAGCAAGAAGGAGTTGAAACACCTGCTACAAACTGAACTCTCCGGCTTCCTGGATGTAAGCAGATGGTTGAGGTAGAGGGTGGAGGAAGGGGGTGGGCACCCCTTCCAGGTCCCTGCCTCAGCCCTCAGCTCACCCATCCTTCTCTTCCAGTCTGAACTAGGTGGTCCAGGCTTCACTTACTTATCCCTGGAAAAGCCAAAATCCCCTTGTGTACTGACCGCCTGTTAATACCAGACTCTGCAGATTCATCAGTGACACTACCCACAGCATAAGATGGAGTCATGAAGAGCACAGCTGCATATAGCTTTATCCTAGCACTACAGAAGGAAAGGAAGGAGGAGCAGGAATTCAGAGCCAGCCTGGACTATGTGAGACCTTGTTTCAGAAAACATTTTTTTTTTTTTAAATAAGACCCAGCCTGGTGATGCACAGCTTTAATCCCAACAATTGGGAGGCATAGCCAACCATTTCTAGAATTTTGAGGCCAGCCTGGTCTATATAATGAGACTCTGTCTCAAGGAAAGAAAGAAAGAAAGAAAGAAAGAAAGAAAGAAAGAAAGAAAAAGAAAGAAAAGAAAGAAAAAAAAGAAAGAAAGAAAGAAAAGAGAAAGAAAGAAAAAGAAAAGAAAAGAAAGAGAGAAAGTAAGAAAGAAAGAAAGATAAAAAAAAAAAAAGAAAGAAAGGAAAGAAAGAAGAAAAGAAAAGAAAGAGAGAAAGAAAGAAAGAAAGAAGAAAAAAGAAAAAGGAAAGAAAGAAAGAAAGAAAGAAAGAAAGAAAGAAAAAGAAGAAAGAAGGATAGAAAGAAAGAAAAAGAAAAAATAGAAAGGAAGAAAAAAGAAAAAGAGAAAGAAAGAAATGAATAAAGAGAAATAAAAGAAAAAAGAAAGTACGAAAAAGAGAAAGAAAAAAAGGGTTCTTTTGTTTGTATGGTTGGTTGGGGTTTTTTTGTTTTGTTTTGTTTCTTTTATTCAAAATAGGGTTTCTCTGTGTAGCCTTAGCTGTCCTGGACTCACTTTGTAGAACAGGCTGGCCTCAAACTCAAAGAATTCTGCATGCCTCTGCCTCCCAGAGTGCTGAGATTGCAGGCGTGCACCACTGCAACCAGCAAAAAGTTTTGAAGTAAAAAATAATTAAACATTGGAGAGATGGCTCCGAGGTTAAGAACACTGGATCCTCTTCCAGAGGTCCTGACTTCAATTCACAGCAACCACATGGTGGCTCACAAGCTTCTATAATGAGATCTGGTGCCCTCTTCTGGCATTGAGGCACACATTCAGGCAGAACAATATATACATCATAAATATTAAAAGGAAGGAAGGAAGGAAGGAAGGAAGGAAGGAAGGAAGGAAGGAAGGAAGGAAGGAAGGAAGGAAGAAAAAAGATAGAAGGAAGGAAGGAAAGGAAAACAGGGCTTGGTTTCTGGCTCCTCCCAATTGGCTGACTTTACAAGATCATAGGTTAATCCTCAAAACTGTAAAAATTTATTTGATTGATAAACCTTAACAGCTGTGACAGTAAGCTAGGTTATACAGGTGAGATATTTAACACGTTTGTTATCATTACCAGCCAAAGGACACATTCCAGGAGTTATAGGGGGAAATGGGGAACTGGAGACATGGAGCTGAGCCCCAGCAGCCTCTCTTGCCTCCAAGCTCTGTATTCTTCACGCATCAACTGTATATTTATTGAGCACCGACTTAGTGAAATATCTATTGCTGTGCCACACGTTCTCAAGGACATGTTCTGTCCTCAACACCACACACACAAAAAAAAATGCCATAGTGCTAGAATGCTATAGATATATGAAGATGAACCACATTCCTTGTCTTCAAAATGTCCGTAATGTTCATGTTTTCACCTCAGGTGAAGGCAGGGCTTTCTCATCCCTGGATCTCAAGAAAAGAAATCAGGGTAGTGTATGAAAATTAAGCATCTGTATTTCAAGGAGGAAGCTTTATTTGCAGGGAGGGGAGTTCTGCCGTCCCCAGCCCAGCAGACCCTGCTGACCCCCATCCCAACAAGCAGGCTTTACTTCTTCAGGACCTCCAGGACCTTCTCCTCCCACATTGCCTTTGCCAATTCCCCGATCAGTCTCCAGTACTCATTGAAATTCAGCTCCGAGTCCTGGTTCACATCCAAGCTCTTCATCTTCTCATCTAGAGTGCCCACATCCTAAGAGGTTAAACGGGAAGGATTAGAACTATGGCTCTTGAGGCAGGGTAGAGGAAAGAACTGTCATGTGCCTTCCCTCAGAAGCACCGACACCCGCCCCTGGTCTGAAGGATGAGGCTATGGTCCCACTGCCTGGAAGAAGTCCCATATCCAAGGGACACCAGCATACACTGTGGCTGAGGATGAACTACAGTCCTCCTTCACAAGGCACTACAGTCCCTGCTGCTCAGCTGCAGGATCCTAACCTCTTCTCAATTTAGTCACCAGCCGGCAGGTCAGGAGAACAGCAAAAGTACCAGGTTATCTGGTTCTCTAGGCTGCCCTTGACAGAGTGTCTCATGGCTATGAAACCAATGGATTCTGGAAACCTGCCTCCATGATGAAAGGATTTGTTGCCAGATAAACAATCACAACATAAACATCGTTGCTGAACAGTTGGTGGGTGTCAGATGGAAGGATACCTCACAGGCACCGGATTCTCAACACTGGGGGATCTGTGGTGAGGCTGTTTTGTTTCTTAGATGTGCTCATTTTATTTCATATGTATGAGCATATTGCCAACATGAGGTATGTAAATGCACCACATACATGCCTGGTGCCACAGAGATCAGAGAGGACGGTATCTGGACAGGATTTAGAAGTGGCTGTGAGCTGCCATATAGGTGCTGGCAAGTGAACCTGGATCCTATGCAAGAGCACTGTGCATAATCACTAAGCCATCTCTCCAGCCCCCATTTGCCTCAACATTTGGACAAAGGCAAATCCTGCCAAACAGATCTCTGGGTGACATGAAGCAAATTCTTAGAAGGGTTTTCTTAGCAGAGTCATAAGCTCAGTCATTGGACAATACTTCCTCAACCAGAAGAAGGGAAGAGTGGCAGGACAACCAACCACTCTTAGGTCCTTGATTCCAGGCATTGTGATATTACATTATGTTTTATATCATTTGATTCTCAAGATCCACTAGATGACAGTGGCTCAAGGACCTTGTCCAACACTATACTTGCAGTGTCAAGTACGTAGCCGAAGATTGTTCACCAAGACACGAAAAGGACAGAGTAGGTCTTCAGTAAATAGAGGCTGAATAATAGACCAACAATCCAACAGGAAAGGCATAACAAGTCTGCCTCACAGTTGAGATTTAAACCTCGGGAGACCAGGGACTGGTGCCTAGCACAGACAACCAGAACAGCTAGAACCAGTACTGGAGTCTCGGCTACTTTTTCTCTTTTGATTATTTTATTTTATCCTATATGTATGGCTATTTTGCACCATGTATGGGCCTGGTGCCTGCTGAGACCAAAAGAGAGTGAAGATTCCCTCAACCTGGCATATAGACAGTGATGAGCCATCCTGGAGCAACAGAAGTAAATCCTGGTCTTCTGGAAGGGCAGCTGGTGCTCTTAACCATTCAGACAAGGGTCTCTAAATCGGGGCTTCCATTCTTAGCTACTGCTCTGTATCTTTCTCCTCTGCCTGCACCCTGCACCCTCCACAAACAAACAAAAAAACAAACAAAATCATTAGAAATGAGCTTGGCCTGGTAGTGCAGAACAGAAATCTTAACTACCTAAGAGACTGAGGCTGGAGGATCTGCCTCAAGGCCTACAGTGATATTTAATGAAAGTCTGTTTCAAAATTTTTAAAAAGGCTAAGGATATGATTCAGCCCTGGACAGCCTACACGAATGAGGCACTGGCTTCAATCTCTAATACCATACACACAAAACAATAATTAATATGTAAAAACTTGGTATAGTGTGGGCTCCCCTTTTCTGTGTGGAAGGAGAGAAGGGAAGGGAGAGACCAGAAGAAAAGGAGGGAGGGGGCACACTGGAGATATACAGTAAATAAACTGAAATTTAAAACATTTTTTAAAAACATAATTAAATAATTGATTTTTTAAAATGCAAGTTTTTCTTGCAAAAGTAAATGTGTGAAACTGGCCAGTAAAATTCTGAAAAATAAGAATTTAAGTAAATCCAAATGGGTTGTGATGCTCTTATAATCGCAGCACTTAGGAGGCTGAAGCAGGAAGAAAGCTGTGAGTTGGAGGTTAACCGTGATGCCCTGTACTCTCAACACTTGGAAGGAAAAGGCAGGATGATCTCAGGTTCAAGGCAAGCCTGGAACAAACAGAGAAACGCTGTCTCAAAAAATGAAACATAAAAACATAAAAGCAAAAAGGGGCTGGAGGGATGACTCAGCGGTTTAAGAGCACTGGCAGCTCTTCCAGATTCAGTTTCCAGCACCCACATGGCAGGTAACAACTGTCTGTAACTCTTGTTCCAGGGATCTGATGTCTTTTTTTTCTGTCCCGGACCAGGATGTCACAGACATGCATGCAGGCAAAACACATATACATATTGAAAGGGTTAGGCTAACTTTGTAACCTATACGTCTTCTAAAGCCTGTAGTTTTGAGTTTTAGATCCAGGTTAAGCTAAAGCCTCTTAGTACCTTTCCAGAGAGTGAAGATATGTGACCCTATCTATGAGGACAGATATAAGAAATGGTAAGCAAGCAATGACCTTCACTCAGCAAAAGAAAGACTAGACCCTTGTCGTTGAGATAGCGTTTCTTAGCAACGAACCTAGACTTCTTCTGAGTAGCTATTGACCTCCAGCCAAAAGTCTGTAGCCCCTAATCTTCAATGATGAGCTAACCATCCCACCTTAAATTGCAGCTGCATCCACACTTGGCAGGACTGGCCAAGCTTGAGCACCTAAGACTAACCAATTATCTTACTTTATAGCTTCCTCATCCAATCCTAAGTTGCCAAAACTGCAACTTCAAATTTCCCACAATTTTTCTTTTAAAACCCTAAAGGCCTTTGTCTCCCAGTGCCACTCTTTGCTGAACGGCAGGGGTGACCCCATTGTGCAATGGTTAATAAACGTCTTGCTTTTGCAACAAGTCTTGGTCTGGGGGAGTTTCTGGAAAGGGCACCATCTTGAACTCCTGAGCTGTGAGACCCCAGGTCATACATTTTCAAATAAAATAATAAATATAAAAAATAAATAAGCAAAAGCATTCTGTGCTGGTGGCATTGCCAAGAACATTTTGAACTTTCTCAGACCTGACTGACATTCTGCAACAAGTTGTGGCAAGTGTGAGCTTCTCAAAGGACACAGTACAAGAAGAGCAAGGAATCTGTGTGCCCACGGAAAGTGAACCCATAAGAGGATACAATGGGCAGACTAAACATTTTTTCCTCAAAAACATTAAAACTACCAAGAAGATTGCTCTACGTTTGAGTGTGTGAGCCTATTGCAGGATGCCAGCTCCGAAGAGATACAAGCATTTTGAACTGGGAGTAGAAAAGAGAAAGGGCCAAGGGATGGATCCCTAAGCTCATTTTGTTATGAGTTCCAGCACAGGGCAAGCTAATACAGATGATCCAGAAGAAGGAAAACCCAAAAAAACGGGGGGAACAGAAGACCACTGTGGATTCTCTTACCCATCACTGGCTAAGCAGTTCAGCTCACTGGGAAGATTAGCATTAGGCCTATTCATAGTCTTGGCTGACCATCTCTAGCCTTTGATAGTGCACCTGGATGGGGTGTACCTTTAGGGCCTCAATCTGCTGTTTAATAAAAGCCATAATTTTGTTGAAGAGAACTGGTCCTATTGAAAGAATTATCAATAAGATAAGCAGGGGACCAGGGAAAGGAAGGAGATAGGGAAGGAGCCCATTCCTGTGCTGCTTAAGTCCACTATGAAAATATATCAGCTGGAGGCAAAGGATCACAGTCCATGGAAACAGTTGTCTTTCTTCCATCATTTCTGTAAAGAGATATAAAGGGAATATGGTCTCAGGGTAATTTTTTTACCCTGGACTGATGAGTGCTATTATTATTATCTATATGCTTTACTAATTGTTCTGGCAACCATCTGGCTGCATCTATCTCTTTAGAATTGATGCAAACTGCTTCTCTGCCCCGTATCAGGACAGGACCTGGACCATGCCATTTGTTGTCAAAAGGATCTTTTCATATGACAGTAGCAAACTGTCTTTCTGTATCCATATGCCAGAAACATTCCACAGCTGAATGTCCATATTTTCAAGTTTCAAGCCCTTGTTAATTAGTGTTAATTAAAGCCTCACAGTATTTTTCCAGAGTACAGAAGAATGTAACCGCCCGGACCCTGGTCCTCTGCTCGGGCAGAGATAAGGAAGTGAGCAAGCAAAGACCTCCACTCTGCAAAGAAGAATGACCTAGCAATCAACCCAAACCACCTAGCAATCAACCCAGATGGACTCAATTCTTCTCTTGAACAGCCCCTGACCTTCTCTCAGGCTCGCTCCTCAGAGAAGACACAGGTTGAAGCTAATTGCTCTTCCATCTTTGGCTGTAGCCACATCCCCACTCGCAGGAGATTCTGAACATGAACTAAAGATCAGATATTCCTCAGGTGTCTGGCCAGGACTGACCAGACCTGAAAGTCAGCTACCTAATCCCTCATCCAATTATGAGTAACCAGGACGGCAACCCCTGAACTTCCCTGTGCCTCATTCCCTAACAACCTGAGGCTTATGTCTCTGGGGGGCCCGCTCTTAAAATTTTGAAACCATATTTCCAACATAGCCAGGGCTATTATCTGTTTTACGTTGTGTTGGAAGTTTTAATATAGCAATTGCTGACAACGTATGAGCAATAACATTTTTTCAAGCTTTACCAGTTTGGAATGTGGAAAATATAAACCCACTATAAGTGTCAACAAAAGCATGAACATGTTTTAAATTACCAAATTTAGGAATATATGTAACATCCACTTGCCAAATAACATTAGGTACAAGGCCACAGGGATTGACCCCAAGATGGGAAGTAGGCAAAAGGACAACACAAGAAGGGCATTGTTTAAACAAGTCAACTTTACAATTACCTTAGTTAAAGGTCCTGGAAGGTTAGAATGAGCTTGTAATGTCCAATGTAAAAGGAAAAGTTTTTTTTTGTATCAAATTTTGAATTTGTAAAAATAATTTTAGCAGGAGAAGATGTCTAAATTTAATTTGCAGTCTCTAACCTAGGCAAAGACTAAGCTACATAGGCACTATCTGTAAAAATGTTTAAAGACTGTTTATTAAAACTTTAAAACACAGCCAATACTGCAGGTAACTCTGTTATTTGCACAGATATGCTAGACACTTGAAAAGATGCATCAACAGGTTGGACTTTGTCATAATAAGTTTACATATGTTAAAATGCCATATTTAGATCTCTGACAAGCTTGAGGGCCAGCGTATCTGAGTTACTGTTTTTATCATCTGTTCTAAACTATGTCCTATAAAAGAGAATGCTATCTAGAACTATATTTTAAGTAGATTTATAAAGGCAACTTTAGTTACCTATCCTAGGCTTAACCTTAAAAAAACTAGAAAAAGACACTAGGTATAGCTCAACATCTTAACAAACTGTAGTTGTTAGCATAACTTTAAATCTGCTCTTTCTGAACTAAAATTAAAGCAAACCTTTTAATCAGATACAGTTTATAGAGAGGCTAGTAAATCTTGCTGCTCCTACCACTTGTATTGAAATTGAACAGTAAAAGTTGGCATTTAGCACTAATCAGATGACTGAACATACCTCAGACCTAAAAAAACATGATCGTAAATTCATGGCTTTACCCTCTTTATCTCCGGACCAGCATGGCGGCTGGCCACGTGTAACTGAACTCAGCTGTAAGCCCGAACAAATATGGCGGCAAAACTACAGCTCCACACACTCTCTATCCCTGAACGATCATGGCGGCTAGCCACGTGTACAATCCCCACAACCAAAAGTTCAGGTCATCTTTGGCTATATATGGAGCTCAAATAAGTTTTAGAACCAACTGCATAACAGAACAGTACAGAACAATCTTAAACTGTATAAATTATTTTAGCCATACCAAACCTATTAGCCAGAATTTTTTCCCTTAAAAGAGCATAAGAAAACATTTTGCAATGAGGAATCGCCAGCCTTTTAAATGAATTATAACAATACAGTTTTTGTCCTCTGGTTACATACATTTATTAACCTTTTTGCAACGTTCTATATACCTTCAGGTTCCTAGCTTTCTTTTTCTGGCTTAACCAGACATGCTTGCTTTTTGCTCTCTCTTGCTTTTTTTAGACAACATAAAAACTCTCATCAAATTCCTTTCCATCCTAACATGATCCTGCTGGAGCCCAGCGTCCATGAGTTTGCTTTTTTATAGGCAAAGCAAAAGAAATTACATTAATACAAAGAGGAGTTCTGAGACTGCCAAATTCTTTTAAAATAACTTCCTGTAGCAGACAAGATGGTCCAAGGTCACATAAACTCTAGGGAACTTAGAACAAATTTTAAGGAACTTGGTGAAACTTCCTCTTTTCTTTGTCTCAAGGTAAAGAACAGGGTGGAAACGTTTTTACATAAAGCAGCTTAACAAACAGCTCTCCATAAGATACATTCTAAAAACTGCAGTTTTCTCAATTAGCACAAACAATACGGCAGGGTTTCATTTAGTAAAATTGAAAAAATAAATACCCAAAATCATTGTCATACCCAAATGCCTGATAAACTTTAAACATTTTATTATAGCCTTAAATATTTAAACAATTTTTTAAAACCCTTTTTGCAATATCAAAACAAAGTATCCCTTTTGTAGGAGAGAAGTCACAAGGCATAACCATAATTTTAAAAGTCAAAACCAGATTTTAAAACCAGAATTTACCAGTATAAACAATTTAATTTTTTAAAACCAATACCAATTTAAAATAACTCATCCTTTTAACCTAGAAGGAAATGAAAATTATCTGACTAAGGTTTCCTTTTTTTTCATACCAAGATGGCGGTTACATTATAAACCATATGGTAAAGTCAAGATGGCGGCGAGGCACTGAGGCACCTCATACACCACATGGCAACCCACACACATGCGTTCATAGACCCCACAAGCACATAGGCACATACTTCATGAGGCCTTTCAGAACAGAAAACAGAAGGTAGAGATGAAAAAATACTGCACAGAGACATTCAGATAAGAAAAACATTAACCAGCTGGCCAAATTTATTGAAAATACTGATGAAGTTAGGGGCTTCCCCCTGAACTTTGGCAGCTGTGACCAACTTGATCACGTCTTGCTGCCCAGATACAGACACCTCGAGCTCAGGAATTTTAAGAACAGAGAACAGAAAATACTACACGCACAAACATTGCACAGAAACATTTAGACACTTACGGCCGGCACACAAAAACTAAACACAGAGACAAAGACAAAAAACAACCGCGGTGCCTGCTTTTTAAACATTTAAATATATAGAGAGAGCATAACCATGATTTTCACTCAGAACTAGAAAAATTCAGAATTTATCAGTGAACACAATTTAATCTTTTAAAACTAGAAGTGGCTCCATCTTTCTGGTTTCTGTTCAAGAGCTGGCTGAAGCTGACACTGGCTGAAGCCGGTGGGAGGGGACAGGGTAAATTGCAGTCCTGCTAAGCTCTGCAGCTGGCAGAGGCAGATCTTAGACCTCTGAGGGTTTGGGCATTCTCATCCACCCAGTTCTCCGCAAGCCTGGCCCTTGGTAGGGGAGTGGGAAAGAGACAAGTAGAGTCCCCGTTCCTCCTGCTCACCGTGCTATGGCTCCGACTCCGATCCATGCCCTTTGCCCCAGCCCACCTAGGGGCCTTTTTTGCTTTGGGCGGAAGGGAAGCAGTGCAAAGGAAGTAGGCTATGAGACTTAGCAGTTTCTTCCCCTGTTTCATCCTCACTTTGTAATGAGATGAGGTCTATCTCTTCTTTAGGAGGATTTTGGTACCAGCTCTTTTTTATGTACTATCTCTTAACATTTGCTTACACTGCCAAGTGTAGGCGGCCAATCAGGGTTACGGTACCTGGAAGCCTCTTCTTTCAAATCACTCTCCTCTGAGGGGTCTAATTGGTCAGGGCCTTCTTTGGGAAAAACGGGGAAAGCTAGGGAATTAACAGTAATGACAGGGAGATAATTATTATCTTTATCTCGACCTCTTTCTCTAAGGTCCTCGAGAGGGCAGGCTCCAACCTGATCCCACTTTTCGGCCTATCTCTGGCCCATCAATAGCAAACCATGGACAAATGTCCGACACAAAAACAAAGAACTTAATTAAACCCTTTTTCTTTTAACCCGTATTCCTCTCTCTCTGAGGGAGGCCTTTAATTTCTTAACGAATGACGCCTCCTTAGACAAAGAATGGTCCATCTCGATAGGACGGAAATATAAAGCTTACCAGGTCGTGTAGTCTCTCCGGGTCAGAGGGAACTGATCACGCTTATGTGGTTTCGAAGGCCTTCGTCCTCGCTTCAGGGACCATCCAGAGAGACCCGTAATTTGAGCCCCACGTTGGGCGCCACTCTGCCCCGACCCACGGGACCTAGTTAATCATGGGGGCGAAGGGGGTCAATCCTGAAAAAGATGGGTGAGAGAGAGAAAGGACACAAGCAGATGGTTGCCGGTCAAGTGTCAGCTTTATTGAGCTTCAGTGTTTCTTTTAAAGCACGGCTCTGGCAGGGCGGGGGAGAGGGGCAAGAAAAGGGGAGTAGTAATGGAAAAATACCAAGGCCCTTTGTGGGGAGGTGGGAAGTTCCCAAGGCTAAGAAGGTGGGTTAAAGAGTTACAAGGCCCAAAGATAATATCGGTGGTCACGGATGTGTCCCAAAGCAAACAGTTTCGGGAACAATGGGTCATAAGAAACTATGCCTGCTGGTGTCCAGTGCATATCTGGCAGGCCAGGCCCTTAGGAAGGGTCCCAGGGCTACTTCCCAACACATACCTCCAGAGAAGCCAAAATGAAATGCTGAGGAGGGGAGCCAGGCAGGGTGGCTTGGACATGGAAACAGAACTGCTAAAATTTGAGGGCCTGGGCTGGAGAGATGGCTCAGTGGTTAAGAGCTCTGTCTGCTCTTCCAGAAGTCCTGAGTTCAATTCCCAGCAACCACATGGTGGCTCATTACCATCTATACCCTCTACTTTCCTCTTCTGGCCTACAGATAGACATGCACATAGAGCATTGAAGAAAATAAAAACTTTAAAAAAAAAGATGAAGGCCTACCTGAGCTAGTTCCAGCACAACTATGGCTGTAGAATGTGAGGATGTTATAAATAAGTAAATCCAGCCCAAAAAGATGGAGATCCAGATTAAGGACATGGACTTAATACTTTGTAACTAAAGAGCAAGGGTCACTTAGCAATGTGGCTCCCGTCCACACCAATTCTTACCACCCCACCCCCTCCCATCACTGCCAGTCCTCCATCAGCTCACCAAAGGTACCAGACTTCTCCCTGTGTGGGCATCAGAGACTTACTACCCACAGCAAAGCTTGACTGTGACAGTGCCAGAAGGTAAATATAGAGCTAGAAGCCTGCCTGGTCCTGTGTCCACCCTTAGCCCACCCCCAACCCTAAGTATCTGCCTAGGCAGCCAGGAGCCAGTCACTGCATGTGTCTTTTGAAGACTTCTGAAGACAGCCCAGTTCCTGTTGCTTCCTCTCATGACCATTCCTGACTCCCTCTGACTGGGAAGTGATGTAGGGATCCAGAATGCTGGACTGGATTTAGGTATGAGAGGGTTTCTCCCACATCACAAAATCTCAATGAAAGACACCATCGAGTAGGGTCCCATCTTGTAGCTGTCTGAGCTGGGAAACCAGGGCCAGGCCTGAGGATTCCCTTCTCTGAGAACCCCAGAGCTCCTGAACCTGATGGACACTTCACTTCCCTTAGGTGGGGGTGGGTAGGTGTGTACTGAAATGGGCTCTGAGCTGGAGACTGCCATGGAGACCCTCATCAACGTACTCCATGCCCATTTGGGCAAGGAAGGGCACAAATATAAACTGAGCAAGAAGGAGTTGAAAGACCTGCTACAAACTGAACTCTCTGGCTTCCTGGGTGAAAGCAGAGGGTTGAGGTAGAGGGTGGAGGAAGGGGGTGGGCACCTCTGCCAGTTCCCTACCTCAGCCCTCAGCTCACCCATCCTCCTCTTCCAGTCTGAACTAGGATTTCCAGGATCCCCTTATTCATCCCTGGAAAAGCCAAAATGCCCTAGTGTACTGACCCCCTGTTAATACCAAACTCCCAGATTCATCAGTGACACTATCCACAGCATAAAATGGAGTCCTGAAGAGCACAGGGGCATATAGCTTTATCCTAGCACTACAGAAGGAAAAAGACAGGAGGAGCAGTAATTCAGAGCCAGCCTGGACTATGTGAGAACTTGTTTCAAAAAAAAAAAAAAAAATTTTTTTAAATAACACCAAGTCTGTTGATGCATGCCTTTAATCCCAGCACTTGGGAGGCAGAGCCAACATTTTCTAGAATTTTGAGGCCAGCCTTGTGTATATAGTGAGACTCTGTCTCAAGAAAAGAAAGAAAGAAAGAAAGAAAGAAAGAAAGAAAGAAAGAAAAAAGAAAGAAAGAAAGAAAGAAAGAAAGAAAGAAAGAAAGAAAGAAAGAAAAAGAGATGTTTGGTTGTTGGTTTGACTTTTTTGGCTGGTTGGGTTTTTTTTTTTGTTTGTTTGTTTGTTTGTTTTTGTTTGATTTTTTGTTCTCCAACAGGGTTTTTCTGTGTAGCCTTGGCTGTTGGGGACTCACTTTGTAGACCAGGCTGGCCTCAAACTCACAGAATTCTGTATGCCTCTGCCTCCCAGAGTGCTGGGATTGCAGGCATGCACCAATGCAACCAGCGAAAAGTTTTGAATTAAAAAATAATTAAACATTGGAGAGATGGCTCAGAGATTAAGAGCACTGGATCCTCTTCCAGATATCCTGAGTTCAATTCCCAGCAACCACATGGTGGCTCACAAGCTTCTATAATGTGACCTGGTGCCCTCTTCTGGCATTCAGGCACACATTCAGGTAGAACAATATATACATCATAAATATAAAAAATAAAAAGAAAGAAAGAAAGAAAGAAAGAAGGAAAGGAAGGAAGGAAGGAAGGAAGGAAGGAAGGAAGGAAGGAAGGAAGGAAGGAAGGAAGGAAGGAAGGAAGAAAGAAAAAGAAAGAAAAACAGAAAGAAAAACAAAAAGTGTCAAGTATGCAGCCGAAGATTGTTCACCAAGACACGAAAAGACAGAGTAGGTCTTCAGTAAATAGAGGCTGAATAATAGACCAACAATCCAACAGGAAAGGCATAACAAGTCTGCCTCACAGTTGAGATTTAAACCTCGGGAGACCCGGGACTGGTGCCAAGCACAGAAGACCAGAACAGCTAGAACCAGTACTGGTGTCTAGGCTACTTTTTCTCTTTTGATTATTTTATTTTATCCTATGTATATGGCTATTTTGCACCATGTATGGGACTGGTGCCTGCTGAGACCAAAAGAGAGTGAAGATTCCCTCAACCTGGCATATAGACAGTGATGAGCCATCATGGAGCAACAGAACTAAATCCTGGTCTTCTGGAAGGGCAGCTGGTGCTCTTAACCATTCAGACAAGGGTCTCTAAATCGGGGCTTCCATTCTTAGCTATTTCTCTGTATCTTTCTCCTCTGCCTGCACCCTGCACCCTCCACGAACAAACAGGACTGGCCAAGCTTGAGCACCTAAGACTAACCAAATATCTTACTTTATAGCTTCCTCATCCAATCCTAAGTTGCCAAAACTGCAACTTCAAATTTCCCACAATTTTTCTTTTAAAAACCTAAAAGCCTTTGTCTCCCAGGGCCACTCTTTGCTAAACGGCAGAGGTGACCCCATTGTGCAATGGTTAATAAACGTCTTGCTTTTGCAACGAGTCTTGGTCTGGGGGAGTTTCTGGAAAGGGCGCGATCTAGAACCCCTGAGCTGTGAGACCCCAGGTCTTACATTTTCAAATAAAATAATAAATCTTAAAAATAAATAAGCAAAAGCTTTCTGTGCTGGTGGCATTGCCAAGAACATCTTGAAATTTCTCAGACCTGACTGACATTCTGCAACAAGCTGTGGCAAGCATGAGCCACTTAAAATGTCACAGTACAAGAAGAGCAAGAATTCTGTGAGCCCAGAAAAAGTGACCCCATAAGTGGATACAATGGGCAGACTAAGTCTTTTTTCCTCAAAAAGATTAAAACTTCCAAGAAGATTGCTCTAAGTTTGAGTGTGTGAGCCTATTGCAGGATGCCGGCTCCCAAGATATAAAAGCATTTTGAACTGGGGGTAGAAAAGAGAAAGGGCCAAGGGATGGATCCCTAAGCTGATTTTGTTATGAGTTCCAGCACAGGGTAAGCTAATACAGATGATCCAGAAGAAGGAAAACCTGACAGTGTAGAGGAAAAAAGAAATCACTGCAGGAAAAGGTATTCTGAGGAGGTGAGAGGGGTGGGATGCTGGTCTTAGAAGGATGACATCATCAGTGAGGACAGAAAGGAAGACAGAGTAGATGCTGACCTGGTAGGTAGACGATTTGGGGATGGGGACACACATAAAACCTTCTTGATGGCTTACATTCTCAGTGAGTCAATTTCTCACTGATAGGGAAAGTGATGTGGAAAGAGGCATCTGAGGAAGGAAAAATGGTGACCTATTTCACAGAGAAATACACAACTTCATAGCATTGCCAAGGGTTCCTTGGAGTTTGCGGTTATAGATTTGGAGTGAAACAAGAAAACCAGCTTGTGCATGTCCCTCTACATAGACTCAGCTCTCCGGGTGCAGATGTGAGAGAATCAGACTAACCTTGTAACCTATGTTTCTTTAATTGCCTTATAACTTACATTGTCAAATATTAGGCCCATGTTAATTAAAGCCTCTTAGTGCTTCCCCAGAGAACAGAGGAATGTCAAAGTTCCTGACACTGACCATCTGTGAGAGCACAGATGAGGACTAGAACAAGCAGAGATCTCTACTAAGTGGAGAGAAAACAACCGGCCAACACCTGTAATATAACCTTTGTTGGAAAACTGGGCCAAATGGCCCCAATCCTTCTCCTGAATAGCTCCTGATCTTTGATCCAAAGCCTGTAGCCCCGACTCCTCAGAACAGACATGGGAGGAGTTAATCACTCTCCCACCTTTAACTGCAGGTACATCTCATATGGCAGGAAATTCCAAACCGACTTGAAGGTCAGATATTCCCCAGATATTTAAGACAGGGCTGCAAGGACCTAAGGGCGCCCAGAACCAACCAATTATTTTAAAAGTTAAATACCTCATCCAATCGAGAATTGCCAGGACTGCAACCGCTGAAAATTCCTGCACCTTGTCCTTTAAAAACCCAAAGCCTTTGTCTCCCAGTGCCACTCCTTGCTGACCAGCAGGGGTGACCCCATTGCACAATGGTTAAAATAAACCTCTTGCTATTTTGCATCTATGAGATCTGTCTCCTGAGTTCTCTTCACCACTTCTGGAAATTAGGCTCATGCTGGACCTACCAGATGCAGGTGGTAAATCTAGACAGAAATTTGAGGGTTTGCGGTCCCTGCCTGACAACACAGAGACAGAATCAGCAGGTTTGTAAGCAGGATTAGAATGATGTGTCTCAGAAAACTAAACAAGAAGATCCATGAGGAGATGAAGTTGATGGAAGGAAAGGAAAACAGAGCAGTCAAGAGACTGAAGGTCCTGGGGAAGCCAAGACACTTGTGTCTGAATCCTGACTAACACCCAGGAGGCCAAAACAGGAGACTACAAAGACTTCAAGGCTACCTTAAATTACATTTTTGTTTTGTTTTGTTTTGCTTTGTTTTGTTTTGTTTTTTGATGCAAAGTTTCTGTCCTCGTACTCACTCTGTAGAACAGGCTGGACTTGAACTCAGAGATCTGTCTGCCTCCATCAGGATTAAAGGCATGAATGTGCCACCATACCCAGCAGGACTCAGCTTCAATTCCCACTACCCATATGACTGTTCACAACCACCTGTAACTCTAATTGCACACTAGCTGATGTCCTCTACTGCTTCCCATGGGCACCAAGCATACAAATGGAGCACACTGACCTGTACCATACAAAACACCCATACACATACACTGAAAATGGAAAACAAGATAAAATATAGTCATGCTGGGTATAGAGGCACACACCTGTAATCTCAGCCCTTGTGAAGTAGAATTAGGAGAAGCAGGAGTTTGAGGCCACCCTTAGCTTCAAGAGACTGTCAAGAAAGAAAAGAAAGAAAAAAAGAAACAAACAAACAAACGAAACAAAGAAAAAAAGGAAAGAAAGAAAAGAAGAAAAAGGAAGAGAAAGAAGAAAGAAAGAGTGAATGAAAGAACAAAAAAGAAAAGAAGAAAAGAAAAAGAAAATCTAGGATTTGGGTGGGTATCACAGTCCCAGAATTTGAAAAGCTGTGGCAGGATAGGACAGCCTGGAGTACATAGCAAGTTCCAGGTCAGCCAGAAGTATATACTGAGAGCCTGTCTAAAAGTAAAAAATACAAAATAAAAAAATTCAGCCAAGCATGCTGGTACACCCATTTAATCTCAACACTCAGGGAGACAGTTCATTTTGAGTTTGAGGAAGGCTTGGTCTACAAAGCCAAGGCTACACAAAGAAACCCTGTCTCAGGGAGAAAAAAAAAATCACATTCTTTTCTATTGTTTTTCAAAACAGGGATACTCTGTGTATCCCAGGCTGCCCTGAAATGGCTCTATAGACCAGGCTGGCCTCAAATTCAGAGATCTACCTGGCTCTAATTCCTGAGTGCTAGGATTGAAGATGTGCACCACCACACCCAGCCATGTTCACACGCTTGGATGCACCTGTGAATCTGCATAAATGAAGTCAAATACACTGTTATCAAATTATGACAGCACACAAGCTCAGAGTCAGTGTTAGACTCCCCACTCACCTCTGTGGAAGGAGCCCCTTCCTGAGGGAGGGCTCACAGGGAGTAGATGGTAGTTACAGAGGATCCTCACAGACCCGGGAACACTGAGGGCAGAGCACACTGTGACTTCAGGGAGTGTTGGAGAAAGGATCTTTCTAAACTGGCTTCAAATTCCGGATCCCTCTGCCTCAGCCTCCCAAGTGCTGGGATTACAGGTGCACATACAAGCACCACCATGCCTGACTTGCAGTTTTATTTTTGTTAAGCCTCTATGTACTTCTTACTGTCACTAAATCTCTAGGAATCCACCACTAGGTCCTGTGATATGTTGATAAAATGAGACCAGAGAGACATAGGCATGGTGGGCTGATAAGGCCTGTTGCATCTCCCTGAGCCTGGCTCGAGTTTGGAGACCTGTCTTTAGCTTCAGATTTAAGAGGTGCCACTTCCGTGCAAAAGTGATTCAGCATATCTGTCTTAAAATCAACCCTGCCTGGTAACTGTTACATGGAGTTTTGGCACTGGCCCACCTCTCCTTGCACTACCTAACCTTGCATCTAGCTCATCTTATCTCATCTCCTTAATTCTGCCTCCTGACCCAAACCTAAAAAAGGACCATTTTATTCAATAAACCGAGTTCCGGCTTTGACAGATCTCCCAGTGGTGGTTTATTTCCTGGGGAATCCGGGGAGGTCAAAGCCATAGACACTCACCATCCTGTTCAGCTCGGAGGGCATCCACCTGGACTGGCCACCCTCCTCTCAGCTCCACCAGCGGGATATCCACCCTGCACAGGCAGACTCAAGTTCTCCACAGCATGGTTTGACACAAGCACACAGCCCAATGATCACACATTCCCGTTTGCACCAAACAGCAATTTCACTCATCTAGTTTTACACACACACACACTTACCTGAGTTGAGGAAACACAGAACCACCTACACCTGCAGTCATTGCCTGGCATACATAGAAAATCTCAGTCCTAGACACCTCTACCAACCTTGAACAAATGAGGCAGTTGCTGGATGACCAGTTTCTTAAATGCATTGAAGCTCAGGTGGTAACTTCGGTCTTCCACCACTGCATAACTGTTGTACATGTCCATTATGGTCTCAATGGCTGCCTCCAGTTCAGTCAGGGGTTCTTCTGCCATCAGTAAGCAAAAGAAGGAGCTGATGTCCTCACAGACTGACCTGTCTGAGAAGAAACAGGCCAGGAGACTCAGGGATCTAAGAACAGATGAAGTGGCTGCCGGAAAGAGTCAACATGGGAGAGATGAAAGGGTCCAGGACAGACAACAGCATCTCACTTACAGAAATACTTTCTTTCTGACTCTCGTGTCTGAGTGTCTGTCTCGGGGATATCTCTGTAGTGGTCTCTACCAGTGCTGCAAGGGTTTTTTTGTTTTGTTTTGGTTTGGTTTGTTTTGTTTTTGTTTTATAGTTCTCCGAGTGTGGTGACATCCCCTGTGGGGTCTCTACTCCAATGGCCCTTTCTTTCTGCCACTCCCTTTCTTAGGGTCAGGAGACTACTTGTCTCCAATGGCTGTTTATGGTCATCCCCGTCCTCTCACATACTGGCTACTGTTCCTAGGAGAGAAGCCTAGGACTGGCAAAACCCAACTGAGCTCAGGATCAATCCGGCCAGACCCATCTTCAGTCCCACACCCTACTTCTGCTAACGGGGTCTGGGGATGCTCACTGCAAGAACCTACCTGTCTTCCCCACTCGTTCCTGTGGTTGACAAGGTTCTAGAAAAGGACTCTTCAGATTCCTCAAGCCCTCAGCCAGGGCCCTCGGGGGTCCAGTGAGGGAGGAAGCCTGCCTACTCATCCCTCTCATTCTGTCCTCCCACCCACAAGGAACACTGCCAGCTCTCCAAAAGCTACGTCCTGAATCTCTGCCTGAACCCGCTTACAAGCGAGAACCCCGGAGTCCATAAAGAAGGTCCCCGGGCTCTCTGCTGCATCAGCGAGAGGAACTCACCAGAGCAGGGAAATAGGATGCAGCTAGCTGAGCTGGAGCCTCTGGGCTGAAGTTTTATAAAGCTTGGGTTCTCTCTCCCCTCATCTCTGTGACAACTACTTGTAACTGGAGTTCAGGTGACAGTCACAAGGGCTCCATTGAAGAGTTGGGATGTCATCTAATCAGGACCCATTGTCCAGTATACCCAGTGGTGAGGAAGGATGAGGACACCTGACATGAGATACCTGAGCTGCCCCAGAGGCTGGGGAAGGCACGACCCTCCCAAGGCCAAAGGACTCAGGGCCCTAGCATGGTAGTATCTTCTCAATAGACCTCTCTATTTTCTGTTCTCACCTGGCCCGTGGAACACAAATGACCCATGCATTCAGCCTTTATCTAACACAAACCAGCCCTATCCTGCTCCCACTGGAGCTACTGAAACAGAGCTGGGCTGAGGCAGGAATGGACAGCTTCAGGGACAATGCCTTCAGGTAGGTTACTCCTAGAAGCTCTGTTTCCAAGGGAAAACCTCAGACATTTCCCTCCCCCTTCTACCTATGTGATTGGAAAGGATGAATCTGCAGACAAGAGGAACAGGATAGGAGGTCATTGGAAACATTCTCCCAGAGAAGCCATAATGAAATTCTGGGGAGAGATGGGAGCCAGGCAAGGGTAGCTTGGACATGGAGACAGAACTGACAAAAGTTCAGGGCCTAGGCTGGAGAGACGGCTCAGTGGTTGATTGCTTATCTTCTCTTCCAGAAGTCCTGAGTTCATTTCCCAACAACCACATGGTGGCTCATTACCATTTAAACCCTCTACTCCTCTTTTCTAGCCTGTAGATGTATATGTACATATAGCATTGAGAATAAATAAAATCTTAAATAAAGGAAAAAAAAAACTTGAGGGCAAGCCAGAGCTAGTTCCAGGACAGCTATGGCTGTAGAATGTGAGGCTGTTATAAATAAGGAAATCCCAGGCCCAGAAAGATGGAGATCCAGCCAAAAGGACCTGGGCAAAATCCTTTGTGCCTAAAGAACAAGGGTCACTTAGCAGTGTGGCTCCCCTCCATGCCAACTCTTACCAAACCCCCCCCCCATCGCTGCCACTCCTCCATCAGCACACCAAAGATACCAGACTTTTCCCTGTGTGGGCATCAGAGACTTACTACCCACAGCAAAGCTTGACCGTGACAGTGCCAGAAGGCAAAAACAGAGCTAGAAGACTGCCTGGTCCTGTATCCACCCATAGCCCACCCCCAACCCTAAGTATCTGCCCAGGCAGCCAGGAGCCAGTCACTGCATGTGTCTTTTG
>JAEOAE010002106.1:0-20594 GCA_036365155.1 Meriones psammophilus | reverse complement strand
CGTTAGAGGATTCTGGTGGCCAGGGTGGCACACCGTAGTTTTTTTCTTTGACTCGCAACCTGTCTCACAACACGTATGGGGGCCTAAAGCGGGATTTCAAAAATTGCTTCTATAAACCTGTTTTCTGGGAAGTGATCGCGCTCTGTTGTCTCTCTGTCTTATAATTCCAGGTGGTTCTGATGCCAGATGTACTGTAGAGAATTTATGTTCTGATGGGTTAGTGCTGTAATATTTATGCAGCACCATGTACGCATTTCGTGTATTCGTATATGCTGCCTGTATGAAACACTGAGAAAAATCACTCTATTTGAATAATATTCGACCGGCAGTTCAACTGGCGAGTTTTGCCATATCAGTGCGTCCGGCCTCGTGACCTACTAGGATGTCGTGCGATTTTGTTGAGGTAGTGAATTCGGCGTTTCTTGGACTGCACGTCATTTTGAAGGACGGGTGACGTTCGCAAGACTTCCTTCTGTCGTGACACGCTTTCTCACTTTCAACAAAAGGGTACTTTCCTCGTTCTCTGTCTTTTCTCCTGCTTACATTTCCAGTGGCGTCTGTCTTCCACGGTGCAGGTCCTCGTAGATTTTTTCGGACCTCTCTTTTCCACAAGGAAGCACTGGGTGTCGGTTATTCTCTTGCGCGTTTCACTATTCGCCGCTTTCACCGTCCTAAACGCAGCCCAGCGCTTTGTGCATTTTTTTCTCCCTGATTACGTTGGCCTTCCTGTCGGGCCATACTGGCGTTTGTGGTGCTGGTGTTTGCAAGGAGCAGGTATAGGTGAGAGTGCGTACACTTGCCTGCATGAGGTTGACGCGTGCTGTGGCAGGGATGCCTACATAGAGCGTTGTAGGTCCTCGGAAAATTGCAGTGTACCACATGACGCTTTCTCAAACTTTTACACGGCCAACTCGCGGAAGATATACACCGAGGGACAGTTGACGCTTCCCAGCAACCCTGTTGTCAGGTGTTCCACTGTCTACGTCATTAGTTTCTGTGCATGTCTTCTGAGCACGTAATGCGTGCGGCGCAGCCGAGGAGGTTTTAAACTTCTCGAGAGGTGCGTCCCAGACGTCAGCTGGTATTTCGGCTCTTTCTAAAAGACGCAGCGGTGTTCTTAGAGGGCCCCCGATTTTTTCACGACAAGGCATTTCGAGAATTGTGTCTGTCCTTCTCTACAGTCATCTCATCTCTTGAACTACCAAGAAACAAAACTAGTGCACACCGTGTACGTGACTAGGTCAACTCTCCATCATCTTTTGTGTGGACGCGCACCACCCATACGGAACTGCATGCTCTGAGTCTGGGTGTGAACTGAAATACTCATTTTCTCGTAGTAATTTGATGCAGCACGTTTGTTCCATGTGTGTGGTCGAGCTTGATTTCCTTTTCGTTGGTCAGTTGCCCGCCTATGCCAACGACACGCCAGTATTGTCTTTCCAGCGCCTGATTCGGTCTATTCTCTGTCATTTGCTTTTCCTCCCACTAGGCTGTCTTACTTTACTTCACAGAACTAGACTGTGTCTTCAGCTGCTGAGACTTGGAGACACGTGCATTGGTATCCTTCTCTCGGCAGCGTGTGCCTCCGCGCGACAAGCGTACAGTCGTGCATGCTGTTGATCTATTCGTAGCGCGTATGTGGGAATAGGACGGAGCGTGGAGTGAGGAGCTCGAGTGGCAGTAGCGACAGTACACAGTGAAGAGAAGATATATTCTCTTCGTTCCACACTGAGATATCGTGTGCTTCACCGGAGACTGTTGCACATGAAGCAATGCCGAAACGTTGAGAAGCAACAGGAGCTCGTTTGTTGTTTTCCAGGAGAGTCAGCCAGGCGCGCCAAGGAGCTGTGCCTTGACAGGATGTAGTGAGTGGGTGTCTGCGCATGTGTTCATGGGCTGGTCGACAAACAGGGCGAACTGGCTACCTGATTTTTCTTTTTCTGCAGATGTGTACTACTTTAGCTCTGACAACAGCGGGGTTGTAGTCAAACGTAGGCAGGGATGATGGTTTGTGCTATACACGGAGACTAGACGTGTCGGGAGCATCAATCACACTGATTCCTTGTTATCGAGCGTGTACGCGTGCGCACAGGTACGAAACGTGGAGCACCATGAAAGCCTGGTTCTCCAAGCCAGTAAATCGTTTTCCAGATCGCATTGTTCGTTTTTATGTGCTTTACCCGTTGTTGACGACGAGTCTTTTTAGGAGAGCACTCTAAAATCGTCCCGAGACAAATTCTCGCGTATCTACGACCGCAACAGGCGTGCTAGTGCTCGTGAGAAGGCTGGGATACTGTGTGGCAGAAGCATGTTGCTGAATGGCCGATAAAGTCCCTCACTGTGGTGTGGCGGTAGGCAGTTGATTTTCACGCCGTCTGCCAGCCGGGCGGAGGAGGGTGTTACTGCCTGTCTCGATAGCAGCAAGAAAAAGAGGTCTCTGCTTTGCACTGCAGCGGCAGCATCCAATGTGCGACCGCACTTTGCACAGTAGCAGTGCCTGCATTACCAGTAAAAAGGCAGCAATAGCTGTGGAAGTAGCAGTACGAGCGGCAACCCGAACGAATGCGCCTCTGGAGCAATGGAGGGAGAGGCGACAGCTGGACTCTTTGAAACGGAAGAAGCCAGCCTCAGAAGGGCCTCGCCGTCCTCCAAGTGCTCTGCTGTGAAGATCAGCTTTTATGAGCAACGCTCAACAGAAAGCACATCTGGAAGCAACAGCACTGCAGCACGAAAGGCAGGATGTCGCGGCAAACCCACCGACCCGTTTCCTCTGCTGCGTCCTCTTCGTCGTCTTCTGTTCGCGGAGGATTATCTTCTAACAAACGCAGCATATCGGCAACGATGATGGCGGGAAAGCGCTAAGCATTCTCTAGTCTGCTCGCTGCTCATGCCAGACGGAATCACCGTGCGAAAACCCCCGCCGCTTGGCATTGCTTGGGGATCCTGTCGGCACCACATACTGCGCAAGCGCGCCACATCTATGCGCACAGGTAGTTCGCCTCACGTATATATCCTGCCGCACTACGAATATCTACGTCGTATATACATATGCAGGTGTCCGTCTGCCCTTATGTGAATTTACGCATCCATCCTTTGGTGTGTGCCTGGATGTGTTTGTATAAAGTTACAACGGTGCACCAGCATGACACTCTCTCACACTTTGAATAAACGTCGGTGCGTAGGATAAAGCGCATCCACTAAAGGCAGACGTATATGTTTATACATCATTAGTCTTCACACGCAAGGGAACCTGCAGTTCCTCCCGTAATCGGTTGTGTTGATCACGACCGTTACACTGAGCAAAACCACTCTACAGTCGGTGGGCGTTGCCAAGCTGTACACATAGCGGAGCCACCTGCACCAGCGGGGACAGAGGAGGCCTGTCAGTGCTACACTACTAGTAACTGCCGTTGCGTTTACGTGTCCTGAAGACAATGTCTCTTTTTTCTGACGGACAGGAATCTCCCAGGAAGTGGATATGTGAGCTACAGGCATTACAGCCATTCGGAGCTAATTTGGCGTCTTCATACGGCGACCGACTTGGTACTCGACGCAGCATTATCCCTGTGTGCAGTAGATGAACACATGTGTGAGAGAGATACTTGTAAAGAGAAACGCACAGACGTTGCAAGCGAGTCACGACTTTCGCAAAGCCCCCACTGTGCATTTTACTCCTCCTGATCATGTCCGAGTAGATGTCTGTTATTTTGATGTGTTTGTTACTTTCGCGAATATTTGTTGAGAAGAGTGGTACACGAGGACTCGGCATTCCGGTGGCAATATATCGAGAGGTACGACCTCTATATTGATGCGCGAGAGTACTTACTCACCAATATAACGGCCGCAGAACTGGCAGAGGCCTGATGGAACAAACGCAGCCGAGGAAGGCCTCTTCGACAAGCGTGGTGCAAGTTACAGAAAGAGAGTCAGCAGGCGCTTCCAGTCCATACCAGTAGATATGGATATATGTAGTAGGCGTATGTATGAGGCATGGTACGATCCCATGCCGATGTATCAGTTCGGATATGACCAGAAGCGTGCTCGTTATTGCACAGCGTGTCTACACGTCTGCTGCTCGTATACTTCCTCTCTTGCGTGGGTTTTTTTTCTTAAACGTGGTGGATCAGTCCTTCCTGCGTTGCCGCTGTTGACCTTCTTCTTTTTGCCTTCACCTTTGTCTGCAGAGAACTTTTCATCCAGTGGCCAAAACCTCTCTACATAGACGTGTAGGGGGAAACAACTCGATGCTGTCATGGCAGCGATCCTTCAAAAGTACGCCACGCGGAGCTCTCCTCGTTTTGCTTCCCTCTTCGGCCTCTGGTTCTTTTTCGTAAAAAAGTCGCGTAGCGAGGCGGGTCTTTCATGGAAGACCAATTGAAATTTGCCGCGTCTGGTGGCGTTTTCTCCTCTGAGCAAGGCTTTGAATCAACAAATACATCTACTTCCTGCTCCCCGCGTGTAGACTCTGAGGAGGCAGGCCTTGCTGCAGCCAACCCACTGCGTCAGTAAGCCCTGAAGTGCTGCTTTGCTGGCCGCTGCTGCTGCCGACGCGGCTCCCCGCCCTCCCGCTGCAGCTGGGGCCTCCCCTGGTGCTGCGGCTGCTACCGGGAAGTTGCAAATGTTTCGGTTGACCCTTGGTCAGGCTGTATTCGCAGGACAAGGAAGCTGAGAGAACATTTGAAGCAAATAGACTTTTACAAGACTTTTACGAGATCAAGCATCAGCGGCAGGAGCATTAGGTGTAACAGCAGCGGCGGCTCAAGAAGAACAAGGCAGGCAGCGGAGACACAAGAGAGCAGGCCCTGATGTTCTCGCGATGAAACTCTCACTCACTTCTTGTTGCATATGTTCAATCCCTTCTCGCATTTTCCTTCCTCCTCTGCTGTCGATTCATCATCGTCGGCCTTCCTTGTGCGTAGAAGAGCAGGATGCAGTATTGGGAAGGTGCTGAAAACCAATCAAGGGACGTACACCGAGTTAGATCACCCACAGACATCCTGAGCGACACTACTGTTGTTGCCGGCAGCAGTGGTAGCGGCAGGGCAGAGGAGCGAGAGCAGCAACAACGAGGGCACTTATGTGACTAGCAGCAAGGACGGCGGGATTCATAGCGGCGCTAGCATCATCCGCAGCCATACATGTTGGCCACCGACGAACGAGCACGCTAGAAGAGGCGTACTGCCTGAAGGAGTGAAGCTTTCACTGCCTTTACCTGACGACGCTGCTGCAGTCGAAGGAGCTGGCGCTCACGCTACAATTTCTTCCGCTTCGCGCCCTCCCTCAGTCTCCTTCATCTGGGCTGACGGAGACGACGGGTATTTTTAATGTCGCATCACTGATGAAGATGCATCGTTGGTGTCGCCTTATGTTGCAAGAGCATGCGCGCAGGAGGAAGTACAGGGGGAGCAACACTGGCCTCCTCTGTCTCCTGCGCGGCTGTATCAACTGGGAATAATGAAATTTATAGAGGGCAAAACGCCGGAAGCAATCGAGGCAATTACACATTTTTTCTTTCGCGATGCTGTGGCGCAAAAAACGCCAGCAGCGCGCATGGCAGGAAGGAGTACCACTTCTCCAAGCAACAATGCGCGTTGAGTGTATCCACGATAGAGAATACTGAAGAACAACGCGGCGGAAGAGAAGGTGTTTCTGTGTCAAGTTCATCAGCAGGAGCAAGCCTTTCACGACGGCGACAGATGCGGCGACTGTGGAGAAGCAGCCTACAGATAGAAAAGATGAGATATCCCCTGCCGAGGGTTCTGAGTGCCGAAGATATTGCAGGAGGAGTGAGGACGAGGACGGTGGATTTTCAAAGGCCAAGGTACAAAGCTCTTTTGTTTCCACTAGCGCTCCTCTTTCTCCTTCCTCGCCTCCTCCCGACGTGGCTGCTGTCTCTACTGATGAGCCCTGTTCTTTCGGAAGCAGTCGCATCTGCTCCTGGCGGTGAAACACCCGGCGCTGTGCGTCTGGAGGAGGCAGGAGTTTACAGGCGGCCGAAGAGACGGAGCAGCAGCAGGAGCGAGAGAAAGCGCAGCTGCAAATGCAAGGTGATCAGAGGCCAGAGGGGGAAAAGGCTAGTGAAGAAGGTGATGGAACCGCACAGAGAACGAAATGCGAGAGAAGGCGAGGCCGTAATACGCGAAGAGGAGCACCTCAGTCCGGTGTTATTGCAGAGCGACGCAACAGCATCACGGATGCCTTGTCCAGGTCTACAGCTGCAGGGAGACGGAATAGCTTTTCAAGAAAAAAGCGATATGCGAAGGATCTGTGGTTGAAGAGGATACTGACTCTCAGGTAAACAGTACCACAACCGTCACACTTTTTGCCGACGGTACATCAACTCAACCTGCTGCCGTGCAGCAGCTGCTGAAATAACTACTGCAATTGCTAGTGGTGCCCTTCTTGGTGGTGCACCTGGTGGTGCAGCCCTGAGGAGACAAAGAAACAGCACATCTGTTCTTTCGCTGACCGCGTGAAAGAGGCGGTGACTTTCTTTTCGCGTACCGGCTCTTGGACCAGGTTGAGCCCATGGTGGAGGAAGATGGCCACCTGAAGGAACGCATGGGCGGAGACAGCAAGGCGACGCGAGATGACAACCGTGCTCCGGGCGGTATTCAAAGAGCAGGGAACCAGTGCCTATCCAAAGGCTTTATGGCGTCGTGCTTGGCCGGCGCATGCAAACTGATCGACGTGCTAAAGACTTGATAGCGGGATGGGGGAGCGCCGCAGTTTTGCAACTGGAGAAGCTGCTGGGCCACCTTTTGTTCGAGGAAGGAGAATATCCAGAAGCAGTTCGACATTACTGAGGTATACATCGTTCCCAGATGTCAATGGCCACCTACAGACCTTCGTACGTAGCTTGATGTTGTTGTTTAGGAAGATGTACCTATAAACGCCTCATATAGTGACGGTAGACTACTGCAGGGGGCCGGTTTTATGCATTCTTAATATGCACTTGCTTGAGTTAATTCTTCCGTGTTAAAGCTCGGAAGGAACCGCGCTGTGGAACGTAGTTCGTCTGTGCAGCGAACACTGCGCGCTAATACCAGCTTCTACTGGGGTGTACATGTTGAGCCATGT
The DNA here is from genome assembly GCA_036365155.1 of Meriones psammophilus. NCBI lineage: Eukaryota > Metazoa > Chordata > Mammalia > Rodentia > Muridae > Meriones > Meriones psammophilus. Next base: position 13,514 of record JAEOAE010002106.1, on the reverse strand, counting down.
CTTCTTCCGTCTCTAGTGTCGTATCTGTTTCTGCGTCAGAGGCGCTCGTCTACTTGTACGTACTCAACATAATTTTTGGGTAGAATGAGAGGATCTGCTACTACTATATCCGGTTCAGCCGTCTCTGGACACACGCAGGAGAGAGCCGGGTCTCCTTTTTCAGTGTTTTTCACCGTCGAACCCAGAAGCCGCAAGACTTTGCTGAGAAGAGTACACTGATTTTTATGCTTCTTTGTTTGTCGCTAGGTGCTGCCGCAGATCGTTTTTCTATTCATTCAGCATGAAATAATTTAAGAAATAAGGCCTCACATAAGTTTGCTCAGGTGTGTCTTTATCATACGGAATGTAGCTTTTTGGCTTACTGGCGACACTCGAGGTTTTGCAGTAGTGTAATTAGATGCGTGAGAACGTTGAGAGAATGCATTGTTCTTTGATGTCGGCGACTTATTGTGATATGGTTCATGAAATGCGCCTTTTCGGACAACGGGGCGTGGTGAAAGGTCTCAGAAGTGTCTGTTTTTGCGGTGACAAACGACTGAAAAGCTGCTGCATCTACTGGCTGGTACGCTTGTACACGTCCGCCTGTAGATTGCCCTCTTTGCATCTATGTGGCTGACTCAGAGCGTCTCTTGTCAACCTCCTCTGTGACGCTTTCCATTTGTTGTTTCTTCGTTTGTCTGTCTTTGTTTCATCAGATGCATCGACCTTCGCCCTGATGACTCCTAGCTGTGTACACCAACCTAGGTCTTGCTTACTACGAGGTAGGTTTTTTATGCTATTCTTTATTCCTGTTTTGCAGATACTGAGATCAGCACCCGCAGAAAAAGCAAACGCAGCAGCAGTAGCGAGACACCTTTTGTTTAGGTGAGCATCCAGGTCTTCACTCCTCCCTCGCTCATCCTTTTATATCTATACATACATGTGTGTACATACATGCACTTTGTCTGTATGGACGGTTTGCTGTGCAGTCTGCGTTCGTGCGCGAAGTTTCGAACGCAGACTTATCTCGCGACACTCTCAGTTCGCTCATTTCCATCTTTCTACGTTAGCCAAGCGCAATGTTATTTCCCCCGCAACTGCCTGCCTGGCCAGGCTGCTAAGAGTGATATCATGATGTCCCAGTTATGCTGGCGCGTCTGTTTTCTAGTACGTGTCTCCTTACGCAGTCTGAGTGTAACGAGAGCTTTTGAATATGGTGTGTCACGGTCTCCATGCCTCTATCAGCCACGGCTTCTCAGTAGCTTTGGCATGACATGCCTGCGTCTCGTATGGAAGAAAAACTTACTAACAGCGGGTTAGAAAACCTTGCATCTATACAAATTCTGGGCGCGTGCCGATGTTTTGTCTCACCCAGGTTTCAGAGGGCCCCTGATATATATGTTTCTCTGCATTTTTGTGAGAACTCCTGTAACTGCGGTACCTTCTTCTGTATAACCCAGTGCACCTTCGTGACAGCGATTTTTTGCGTTGTGACCCTGGACCCTTCTTTTGACAAGCATTAAAGGACGACAATGTATGCGCAACTGCAGGTGCCCCAGCCTTCCTGGGTTTTATAGCTTCTGCTGGTGCCTCAACTTACAGATATCCAAATGCATTACGGTCCAAGCTGCACACACGGTGCCGCGTCTTTCCTGTCTGTCTGTATCTATATTTCTCTCCTTATATATATGTATGCACATACACGTGTGTATCAATGATAACAGTGAACTACATAGGATGTGGTCAAGGTTCGTACACACAACTACGCACATTTCTACGTTGTGGAGGAGAGGCAACGATCCTGAAGGATAAGACAATATTGGCAATGCTGAAAATTTTTCGATATCCTCGGCCAAAAAAGAAAAATATGCTTTTTTCCTAGTTTCCTCCCTTTGTCACTTGATATGTTTTCATTTTACATCTGTGAACGTGAAGCAACTTGTTCGCTGTAACTCCTTCTGAGCCTGCTCCTACTTGTCGTATTTCTCCCGGTGCGTGGACATTTCGAAATGCGCGATGCGCCATTTGTATTTGCTGGCTCCGGTAATCGCAGATGGGAGCGACGGAAGAGGCGATTGCCTCCTTTGACCAAGCGCTCAAGCACAACGACAGGTGCGGAAGTCTGAGAGACTTTTGACTCTTCGTCCTTCTACTGCTTTAGCTGAAATATGTGCATATACCCATTTGTATACATGATGCGTCCAGTTGTCAACGCATAAGGTTATATATACGTATATACACGTATGCCTACAAGAAGTGTGTGTTTAACTGTGCAGGCGTATTTGTATGTATGCATCTGCTGACCATGATGTTTGAAGCCCATTTGCACTTTCTTTGAACACCTCTAGTTCCATGTCTCCGGTTCTTGAGGCTGCCTTCGGTGTCTTGCACATTCCTTACCTGCTCGGGGTTCGTTCCAGGATCAGTGAATGATCTCGTCTTGCCGGTCAGTCTGTTCTCAATGACGCCGTCTGCTGCACACCTGGTTATGACTGGATTATCTCTACAGTGCTTTCTTTAAATAGGGAAATGCCATGCATTGGCTAGTGTAGCTACTACAGCGACTAGGTAAGGTGCTTTACGTAATGGAACTTCGCTGCCTTGGCATTGCAGTGTACAGGCATATTTATGCCTTACGTGTACAGGAGACACGCTGGCGGTCGCTTCATTAAAACGATGAACTGGGGGTATAATATAGACCTGCACTTGTTGCGTGTGTGTCGAGCTATTCCCTGACGGAATGGGTGGCAGTTTGCTCTGTTAAAACAGACGTTTTGCGACTGCGTAGATGGTAGGTGAATTCTCTGTGCCACGGATGCGCAAGGACAGCCACTCCCTGTCAGTTGGTGGTATGCTTGAAACGAAAGAGCGCCGGGGGAACGTTTACAACGGAAACAATCAGGAAAGATTTTTCATTACACAAATCTGTATGTATATCTGTCTTCCTGAGGGAGAGGCAGCCACCCTGTGTATCCACATGCATTCAATGTCTGCGACTGCGTATAACAACGCCCTGCAACACGCGCGACGAAGAGAATGCCTGTCAGTTAATGTTTGTGCACAGAGCTGTTCTGGTCGCAGGTTTGCACCCTTCAAAGCGTGGCTGTCACCGTCTTCCTGTACAGGACAGAGGTATGATCTGCTTCTTGATGCACAGCGAGACAGGTATATGGCTCGCTTCCCAACATACTTTTAATGTGTTTCGAATAGGACCTTACTTCACAAGGTGTTGCTATGTTCATCAAGGTTGAGGGAGCTTGGATTCATGTGCGCGGAACTCCTATGCGCTTCCATTGCCCTCGTAATTGGTGTCCGCCACGTAGTCAGACCTTTCCCCTACGAAATTGTTCACGGATGCTCACGCGTTGTCTTCGTTACAGTAGAAATAAGGCTGCCTCAACGTGAACCTCCCTTACCGTGTAGCGCCCTCCCTCTGCAGGAGGCCCGAGGGGCGACATTTTTGTAGAACGACAATTGTATGTCTTCAAAAATTAAGGTAACTGTACAACTTTCTGTCTGGTTGCTTTTTTTTCCTGCGCGCGCGCCGACTGCAGGAACACTGTGGCACTGGAGGTGTTAGCAGTGCTGTTGATGGACGCATTCGAACTTTCAGAAGAAGAACTGACGCAGAAGGAAGCGGAAAATGCGGGAGAGGAAGAATTTACTTGTAAGATCTGTTTTGATTAGTGCCTCCTGCCCCAGAGCTTTAGGAGTCATCGACACACATACACTCATACTTTGCACGCACGCGCACACCGATACTCCGCGTCCCTTTGCTGGCAGATGCGCCAGTTGCTATCTGCACGTGCAAGCACCCTTTTATATGTGACTGCTTGTCTAGGTCTGGTTGTGCCTGTTTTTTCTTTTTATCTGTTTCTGTCTGATGTATGCACTTCATGCAGACATGTCAATGTATCAAAGAAATTGATTGAAAAGACAGTGCATAGGACTTTGAGTTTGTAATGTACACTCCACAGCGTTTTTTTCAAAAAGGGATTTCCTGGTGGTGATGCAGAGGGGGTTTCGTATACACTTTATTTCCTTCACAGATAGACTGTAGAATAGTAATAACACCGGCTTTCAAAACTGGAGTCGAGGAGGCTGAGGAAGACATTCATCAGTCAATTTGAAATTACAATCGCTGCTTTCTTGACGGTCTCGTGAAACTGTACGTGTAGGCCTATCTGTCCATATCAATAGGTGTTTGTACATCTACAGCTGTATCTCTTTTTCGTCTGTCCCTCTCCGTATGTTTCTATCTCTATCTCTTCTGTCTGTGTTCCCCATCTCTATCTCCCTGTTCGTTATATAGATATATATATATATATGTATATCCGTGCTGCAGTGGCTTATCAAGATAGTCGTCTTCAAACAAATGCATCAGTTCCTGCATTTCGCGTACCGCTGTCGCTCGCGCTGGATCCGTAGATGCAATGACGCATGTTCATCAGCGTATAAAATGCATGTATCAAAAGTGTTCCGCTGTATTTGTAAAACTTCTTTGGTGAATGCATATATAACGTATGTGTATGTGTACGTATGTTCATAGATTCTGCGCCTGTACGTGTGTATGGACGGGAACGCGACGCCGTGTACATTTGTTAGTACGTCTGTTCATCTGATACTGAATGGTCAGGATATTATAGCGTGAACATACATGCTGAGATGCACATGCCTTCCTACTTGATACTTTCTTTGCTTCACGGCATATTTGACTAATTGAGACGTACGAAGAAACAGTCATATGCCGTTTTAATTGTGTTGTTCTCCTCGACTCGCTATTCTCTAATAACACGTATGGGGCTGTGTGCTTACTTGGCGGTGTCTTTCCGATATCTCGGCATTTGAGTCTGTGTGAATATGCAGCGCCCTTTGTAATCGGGCCTCTGTTTTTATATATCCTCATTTGCTGGCAGTGTCTCCATCATTCATCAAGGGAGTCTGTTGCTGTGTGTGAGTGAATACAATCCTGGATATCATCTTACCGTGCATATGTCTTTGCTTTTTCTGTATAATAAGTTCGTGTTTCTTTCATTGCCTTCAGACCAGCGCCGGCTGAAGTGGTGCGCTTGTGTGTGTGTGTGTGTATGTGTGTGTGTGTGTGTGGACACCCGCATATTGGTTATATCTTGAGCATCCTTCTCCTTTCACGTGCCACACACATCAACTCCTGTCTCTGCTCATTTGAACACGTCTCATGTTGATCGTCTGCATATACGTATTCAGATTTATTTCGTCCTTGGGCCTGTGCACCACTTGTTGAGATATCCTGTTATTCTTATATCTTTTTCACACTGAGTCTTCTTTTTTCTTCCTGATTTGCGCGCAAGGCGCTCTTTGTTTGAGTATCTGCTTCAAAAACACCCACGTGCATTTTTTCCCATATTGGCATGACAAGCGTTTCCGGATATTAGCAACATATTCGTCCTTTCCTTTCTTTTGCTTCTTTCTCGTTCCTTTGCAGGTGATGAAACGCTGAGACTGAAGGTCTTCGTGAGGGGACTGATCGCCGCATGACGCTGCTGAAAAACGTTGCGTCGAAGTAGAAGGAGACAACATGTTGTCAGTGCTGCATCTCGCCCAGGTATTTTGTTTTCATAGAACTGTTATCGGTGAAGACCTTGTGTCTTAGCCGGCAGTTCCATTTGTCTTTACGTGCCGGCCAACGAGCAATGGTACTTATGTCGCCCCCCCATGTGTATATCAAATGATTTGAAGAGAACGGAAGATGTGGGTGCGTCGTGATTCGTATTTCCTTTGTAGTGTCACACCGTCGTCGCCGCACTACAGAGTACACTTCTTAGCTTGCTCTGCCCCTGTGTCTTCTCGATGGCTTTCCTTGCGTGAACACATCACGCTTCTGTCGGTGCAATAGCGTTTTGAGTCCTCGCACCATCGTACAGATCTGTTTTTTCGCCAAATCTGTATCTCGAAACCTTGTAGTGATCTTGGCCGGTTTGTTTATCAATTTATCATGTGTGTATGTATTGAGTACTGATTTTTACAAAGACTTGTGGCATTGCTGCTCGAGTGCTGGCTAGACATCGTATATCACTATATTTCCATCGTTCGTATCTATCCCCGGCTCTTCAAAACGGTACATACGAGTACGCACCTGTCTCTGTGCATATGAATAAATCTTCAAACTTTCCCTGCCAGAGTGTGCCGTCCCTTCTGTTTGGTTTTTTTCCTTCACGGCAAAAGTGACGGCTTGGTTTATACTGGAACCACTTGTGATTCAGGTATACATGTACCGCGAAGAGTGGGATGAAGCGGAAGCTATATTCAAGTCTCTGCTGCAGGACAATCTGATGATACGCATCTGCTTAACAATCTGGGTAGGCAGCATCTTCTTCTGTCTCGGCAGAAGTCTGTTTTATCAAAGAAATTCTAACAAAAAATGACGTTTAATGATACTGTGATGTGGGGCTATATCATGTTATCGTTTGCATATAAGGTTTTAGGATACAAATAGTTTGTCGTTTGCGGGATGAGGGAGCCTGTTGTGCGTCCGACGCTGTTGCAGTTTTCCTGCACAGGCGGAGCAGACTGTGTCATTTATGATTTTGCACTGAGGTTTCGACTGTTGGAGGACCATCGTAAGCGTATGTGACGTACGTATCTATCGTTGCCTTCCCGCGCTGGTAATTTGCAGAGAGACACGTACGCGCGCATATCATCAGAAATATGTGCCTACGGTCTGACGGCTACGGTGTTTCATCACCGGAGTGATTACGTATGACTTGCAGACGCTATCCTGTAGCAGCAGCAGCAGCAGGGAAAACATTGCTTCCGTTAAAGTGAAGTTTTGATTGTGGATGCTTGCAGGACAGATAGCGATGAACAAGGGAGCGACGCAAGAGGCGCTGCAGCTCTTCGAGCGTGCCAGATCAACCTCAAGACGAAGTGGCGCACATGCATATGTGTGAAGCTCTCTGCACACTGCAGCACCTAGGGGTAAGGAAAGTCAGAGATAATATTACACGTAGAAAAATATTGTGTTTCTCAGGATGCATGAACAGTCACGCATAAGCAGTCGCTGGCCTTCATATCGATCATCCGTAGTATACACGCCCAGTGTACATGCAATGTGGGCACAACCGCGCTGCTCCTTTCTAAGGGCATTAGAGGCCCGCGCCTACTTGGTGAACGGAGAGGATGGGAGGGGCTGGCTTACTATTGTGGTGGGGTTTAAGGTAGTGCAATGAACTGCTGCTGCCGCTATATTTGCAGCGGTCGTTTTGTGAATGCACTGCTCCTAAAGAGTTTGTGTTCCGCCGATTGAGCAAAGCTATCAAACTTGGTGAGAATGTAAGAATGTGTTTACGTTAGAGAAAAATATAAACATGTTTACTAGACTCATAAGTACTACATGCACGCTTAGTCGTACAGATTCGGCAGCTGTCCAGGACATGGCCCGGATGCTGAACACGGTTGCTAGAAGGCGAGTAGTTCCTCAAATGGAGAGAAGTGCGGAACGTGTGGAGAAGCAACTGTATTAAGTGTCTCTTTGATGTAGTATTTATGCAGCGTAGTATCAGTGAACCACTCAGACAGTAATATTACAACTACGCTGGCCGATTAAGGCTGTACATTTCTACTTCAGCACGTTAAGATTCAGAAGAGACCGAATTTTATCTTTTACTATTCTCTGGTATGACTCTTCCTTTTGAACGGATGTCGCCGCTGCAATTCAACGTCTGCCTGTTGTTACATGTGTATTGGTCTCTCGGATTCAGCGGGCGCTGCAGCACTTTTGCCTTTGTTGCGAAGCTTCGCCGGACAGCGTGTCTCTCCATGCAACATGTGGATACCTGCGAGGCGGGGAAGGAAAAGATAGCTGTTGCAGCATACACGAATTTTATTAAACAGCATCCTGAAGCGTTGCTGGCAAGACTTCAAAAGATCTCTCGGTATGAATCTTCTGCTGCAGTACTTTTCTCAAGCTTGCGCTGTTAAAAGTTGTTTCGCCTTTCTGCCGGGGGCGCATGCAAAGTTTTTTTTTGCATTTCTAGCGTTGGCTTTGCGATGTAGTCGAGGTGCCGTCGCGACAGTGTGAAATGCTTCAGGAGACTTGCGCTATATACGTATACATCCAGATTTACGTTTGTTTGCACACGTCGAGTGGTGTGAAGTTATATCATCGTATGCAAACACCACAGCACGTCATCTATGGTTTGTGGTGTATATACCGCCACCGATGCGCAGATGCCATCTTACAAAAATGCGTCTTCCGGTGCCGGTGGTTCTGCGTGGCATGCGACTTACCAGGTTTTCGCAACTTTTTCGCAACTCTATCGCAACGCACGGCAGCCTGCTCAATCAGTTCAACGTCAGTTGATCTACTGTCAGCGTGAGGTCATCAGCCTCCACTGTTAGCGTTACTGACCTGGGAAGCTGATATCCAGCTCCTTTTCGCTGTTGCTTCCACAACTGTATATGTAGACTTGATTTAAACCGTCACCTAGATACATAAATATATCAGGTCCAACACACACGTGCCTGTTTGTTCTGGCGTGTGCGCAGGCTCTGCGGGTGACCAGGCTGGCTTTTTGAGTCTTCCTCAAATAATCATGTTCATAGTTCGTAAGTACGATGAAGGACTACATAGCTGTAACATGTACTGCACGCGTATCAAACTACGGTGATGTATCGGCTATTTCGAGTCAGACAAATATTTTAAAATTTGCTGATTCAATATTTTCTTATATATTTGCTGAAGGATGCACGTAGAGCCAAGGTCAACTATCCGTTGACTGTTGAGTCAAATTCCTTAAGGTATGCACGTTGAATCACAGTTTTGGTAGGTCCAGGACGCTCTCCATTGAATTTCGACAAGACTATTGCCGTAAAATACATGTTTCATCTGATGCCGTACATGTGTGCTTCAAATGGATGGAAAAGGCGTATATGGTGTCTACTTATGAGAGGCTGGGGGTGGGGCGAGGAAGAGGGCTTGTAAAAGAGGACATTTTTTCCCTTGCCCCACCCATCGCTCTTTTTCTTTTTTTACGGTTGAATTATTAGTCTACTGCCTGAGCAACACCTCCTGCGTTTGTGTCTGTCGCGAATCTACCTTTGATTTGGTTTGTGTAGGTACATGCGTAGAATGTATGGATAACACTGGAGGAGTGTAGTGTATATCATAAACTTCAAGTATGAATTTCTGTACGTCTGAGTCCCTGAGCACACACAACAGCGGTGCAGAGACAGATTTTTGTGTTAGAAGCGACTCTATGATCAAAATAACTGTTCACTGCTCTGCGGTCAACTCAAAAACAGTACAGATTCCACGTAGGTTCCATGATAAGTCTGCCTTGAGATTTCGTCAGCTGCAAGAAATAGGAATCCGTATGGCGCTTACTGGGTGTGATAGAGAAGTAACAATACACTTATGCCTACGTCAGAGCGTGGTTGAGAGCACAACATTAATGATCTGAAAAGTTTGTAGCATTTCATCAAACCTCGGCTGCACAATCTGCAGCGATGCAATACATGGTGGTAATAAATCATACTTTCTTCTGGCGCCTCACCTGTGCAAGACCGTGGAGTTTGTAAGCAGATTTATCCCGGCACAGTAACACATGTATATGCGGGGACTGGCTGAGAGGATAGTTCGTGTTATTTCGAGAACATTTGCTTGTCCTTTTACATGTAAGAGCACGTTTGGCGCGCGCATCTCGTTGTAACTAAGGTTTGTTCGGCGTTTCATACGCTGATGTTGTGCACGAAGAAATTTGTTGGTGTTGTTTTGCAACTTCTTGATTGCACTTGCAGCCAATTCTGCTTCTGATCATCGTGCTCGTTGGCTTCACGCATCTGATTTCTTACTGGTCTTCCGGCCGACGATCGACAGCCCGCCTTCCTGGAAAGATTTATTACCCTCGCCGCCTGACAAACCTGCTTAGTTTTAGATTTAACAGAGGCTGCAGTCGTCTTGTGGTTTTCCGTTGTGACGCTTCGAGAAACAAGTGCACAAACTGACACAGTGCACATAAGCTCCGGCTGAATTCAATCGGTGAACTGGTGGGGAAACGCTTTTCAGATCTCGATCACATGGAGTAGCTGTATTGACCACTCTTGTCACTTTAGGTACATATGTGACCATCACTGTCACCCCAGAATGGGAGAATATGCGTGGCGTAGTGAACTGGGGAGAGCGTCACAAGGAGATAGTGGGGACAACTAGGCAACCTCGGTACGGCCTCTTAGCAATTTATACTACTTATCCGGTAGTGTATGGCAAGAGAGCTGGAGTACATCACGTGATATAAAGCACGATTTAGAGCAGGTGTTTTGTGTAATCATCCAGCACCTCTCCATAAACGCCAGCAATTCTATGTCAAATTAATACTGAAGCTTCAAGGTGTCACGACGCATCACATTAATGCAGTGTACACAGCTGCTGCTGCTGCCTCACTTACCCGTAGCCACATCGGGAGACTGTGTTAAATTCTAATGAAGAACCTGGTATTACTTGCACTCAACGGCACTACGTGTATTACGGAAGTACGATTCGGGCAATTCGCTATGCGCAGGATAGTGTGGGCACTGTTGCGCAGGCGGTTGCTGCTTGTATAGATACTAGACTTTGCAGTTTGATACCACTACAATAAGCTGAGAGGGGGAACCTCAAATACAAGGTGCTGTTCATTTGTAAAACTGGTAGCGTGTCTAATAATGCGGTACTTACACAGTGGGAGTTGAAAAGCACGATGATGCTGAACGTTGACCCTTGAACGTTATTGGGGAGTCTTTGATGGCGGCGACAGCTGAATATCATCACTGCATAAGTCGCGGTACCCCTGTTCTGCTCTTGGTATGTGCTGGTGCAATATTCAATCCTGTTGCGGTTCGTCACATGCAGCCCACTGCTGCTACTGTGTAGTAAAAACTTTGCACCTTCTGCACCGTCGCGGTCCAGAACGGTTGCTACGTTTGCGAACACCTACCTGGTGGTTTGACGTAGAAAACCAGCAGTCAATAATTCACTTGCTACGCCGGTGGACAAGGACCAGGCTGCAGCGCGCGCCGTTGGAAACATGCGTGCTAATCACAGAGGGGACGACATGTTTGAAGTCTGGAACGGCACAGTCATACGTTTTATGTTTGCTGTTCCAGTCGAAGATTGTCCACACATGCTTCAGCGCTGAAGGTTTCTCTCGAACGCAGAAAATAGCACCGGGCACATCTACTTACTGGGAGAGTGTCAGGGCTCTGTGAAGGCGCTGGCATCTGCTTCATATCCAGAGTTATACGCTACATGATACCCAGTTCGCCAGTGATTTCAGCAGCGCACCCTTACGTACGCGCAACATAAAATGGGAATCAAGCACGAAGACATCAAGGCTCTTAGAATGACTTGAGTAAGCTCCACTGCTTCCTATGCTGCTTCAGGGGAAGCGCTGTCATTTTTAGTAAAATGGATTAGTAGCTCTTCGCCAATCGCCATTTGGCTAAATAACATGTTTTTTCATGTCAGTCAGACACCAGTACTAACTCCCAACAACATACTTTTCCGAAGTATTTTGAGATTGGGTCAAGGCCACATGCTTGCAGTGCAAGGACTACGTGCAACAGAAGCCCCGAAACCTGGCAACAATTGTGCAACCATAGGCAAACGTATAAGACAGTGAGTAGATTTCAAACGAGGGGACAAGGTATATAAGGTGTCGATGCACCTGAATCGCGTGAAATTGCTAAGATTTAATTGGGCAGCCCTAGGGGCTGAGGACGCGACAATGGGGTTAGGGCTCACAGCGTATAGGCGGACATACAGAAAATGAGGGTCTTTTCACGGAGTATAAAACTTGCCAGAGTAAACTGCGTCACGTATCTTTTGCACTCCATTCAACAGCGTTCCCATACAGTGAATAGGAAGGACCTTTTGAAGACGCATAAATCACCAGCCGCGCTAATACTCAATGCATACAAGTGCACTGCATCCTGCTTTTTGTACTACTCTCGGTCAAGTCTTTGTCTTTCAGAGCACGAAATGTAGAAGAGCGATACCTGGTCCGCCTCACAGCACGTGGGCTAGTGAACAGGCAATGCCACGTAAGAACAGATCCTATTGCGCTTCTTCATGGATAACATCTGCGGATACAAGCAACTCTCTACTCTACATTTTGCAGTGGCTCACATAACCTTTTCCTGCTGTGTACGTTCCTAAGATGGGCATGCACTTTCTGTGTCGAGCATTTCAGGTTTCTACAAGGAGCATCCTTTTCCTACCTGAAAAACAAGTGAACTGTCGAAGTCTCTATTTCTGTGATACCACGTGGAGCCCTTTACTTGTAAGTGCTGGTGCCTGAGAAATATGAAGCTTATCCGGTGTCCCCACAGGCTTTGACTGCGTCATCCCTTAGCACCATCCTAGACTGCCTCCGACAGTGAACAGACCTTTTCCAGAATCTACTTTACATTTTGCTCTGGCACACACAGGCGCCTTTACGAGGTGTCTACAGGAGCACACGCATACTTCGACGACACGTCGTTAAGGCGCACACCCCAATGCGCGTCCCTACATCTGCCCCGACTATGTGGTCTTTGAAAGAGACAAGAATACCTTCCATCTGGTAGCCCGTACTATTACTCACCTGCGTTTGTACGCCCGGGCTTGACTGTTTGTTTGATTCTACCGCGATGCCCCTGTTTTGCGCCGGATATATTCTGTGCCGTTCATGATTTTGCGTTTTCTGTCTGAACAACGAAGTGTTCTGGAGTGGTTTGTAAATATTCTTTCATATCCTTTCGCGCACGCATTTACTTTGTCCTTTCTCGACCTGTCTTGTCAGAGTAATCGCGCGGCACGCTATTGACTGGCTTTGCTGCTCCTGCAGTGCGAGAACTCACTGATACTACCTTTCCATGTGCGCCGCAGCCTCGCGTTGACTCTGGAGGTCGATGAAGAGAAGCGGAAGGCCACGGTAATGAACTAAGGTCACTTAAGTGTACGAAGGTCCTGAAAACAAGAGATTTTGTCACCTGGAAGCGCATCTGCCTGAACAGCTGTGCTGAAAACGGAAATGACGAACTGAGAGTACTCGGCTCCACTTTTGCATTCGCGAAATCACTTTGCCGCCACGCCTGTTTCAAGAGTTACCTGTCTTTTTCGAAAAGGAACAAGAAAATTTTCGACTCTTTCCTGGTGAAACACGCCCTTTCTCATTGTGTGACGAAAGATCAGGTATCGAGCTTTGTTCACGTAATTCACGAGTATTCTCTCATCTGTAATAAATGCAGCCGCGGGGAAACGGTATAACATTTTCGCCCAATCCGCGCGATCCTTCTGTTCTGTTGTAATGCCAGGTGTTACCTGGAATTAGACAGAAACTGGGGCAGTGATAAACCCTGGCGGAGAGACCGGCAGTCGTAGAGTCTGAGGAAAGGAATGCAGCAGAGTCTCCCACGTCACACACCGATATTTGCTCTTCCTTCCTTCTTTCATCCACAGTTGGTGTAGACAAGAATGTAAGCATTTTTTCATCCATTCCATCACTTATCGTGGACTTTGTATCCTGATGAAGGAAGAC
>JAEOAE010000933.1:0-27204 GCA_036365155.1 Meriones psammophilus | reverse complement strand
TTATGGAATTTGTCCTATCCTGCAATAGAAATCAAATCAGAGTGCATTCACAAAACTCAAATGCTCTGAAAGCCACATAGATACTATAAGAGGACATGCTCTAAGATTCAAATTATGCAAAAATCTATACATTGAAGCAGTGTTCTGTTCTTTCAAAGCTTAGCAGAGACGGGAACCTACTTTGAATCATTTCCCCTCCTGCGAATAACTCTAGATAACTCTATTATAGAAATGAAGATTGAAATGGAAAAAATCTAGTTGATGATATATTATTTTTATTGCTGTGTGTGTGTGTGTGTGTGTGTGTGTGTGTGTGTGTGTGTGTGTCCAGATAGGGTGCTCCTCAGGAATGCAGGGTGATATAAATGTACAAAATCCCCTTGCCTCAGCCCTGTGATTCTTAGTATTGACAGACCAATCAAATGTTCAGTTTCTTAATCTATGCTTTATTTAGTGAGGTGACTTTCAATTATCATCTGTGAAGATATAAACAAATACTCAAATTCATGGACATAGTTGTTTTAACGTAAGAGATACCAAGGTCTTTGAGCCACCTTGAGGACATTTTGTAGCAGTGAAATGCATTCTATGTTTGAGAATCCTACATAACGACATGAAACTTCAGTCAGTGAAGGGAAGGAAGAGATGATACAAACCATAAAAAATCAATACAACACAACCTTCAACCTGCAATCTACAAGATATGCTGAGGCAACGGGGGCACAGACCTGTAGAAAAAGCCAACACATGACTGCTCCAACTTGAGTTCCACAACACAAAAGAGAGACCTTGCTCACACTACCTCTGAACCAGAGGCAAGACAGACAAAAGACCCAGGATGGACACAAAAATGATTAACAGAGTCAGTGAAAGAAATGCTAATGATATTCAGCTGTACTCACAGATTGGTATCTGGCACAAGTGTCATCAAATGGGCATCATCATCCAGTACATGGAAGCAGATGGAGTGACCCACAGCCAAACAAACACTAGGCAGAACCAGGGGTACCCTGCGGAAGAGGAAGAGGAAGGATCATAGGAGCTAGAAGGGTGGATGACAACAGGAGAACAAAGCCAAAAGAACAATAAGCAGGGTACATAGGGGCTTACAGAAACTAAAACAACAAACACAAATGCTGTATGGGTTTGAGATAGGTCCAGAGCTTGGTCCTCTGGATGTAAGTTATGGTTGTGCATCTTGTGTTCTTGGACTATCAGCAAAGAGAGTGGAGGATGTCTCTGCTCTTTTTCCTGGTCTTGAAATTATTTTTTTTTCTACTGGGTTGCCACATTCAGTTATGACATGAGGGATTGTGCCTAGCCTTTTATATCTTGTTAGGCAATGTTCTGTGGATATGCATGGTAGGTCTGCTTTTCTGAGGAACTATAACTGAAGTTTCACTCTGACAAAGTTTCACACCACATAAGTACATATTCACATGGCTACAATAGCTCCTACACACCAACACAGAGACACACATACAAAAAGACATTAAGTTATAAGTTACTTCAGTTTAAAAGTTTTATTTACTAAGGACTAAGTCAAGTCAAGATTTATGAATGTCATCTAAATAAAAACACATGCAGATAAAACTGGTATAATATGAAATCTTTTGAACTGCATAATTGGAGGCAATGGTTTATATATGGGCTATGGAGATGACCTGTAGTAAAACTTTTACCTGTCATGTAGGAGGCTTTAGGTTCTTTAAACCTCCCAGTGGAGAGTGGAAAAGCAATTCCTGAGAAGGCAGGGAACTCAGAGTATCATTAATCAAGGGAAAATGACAGAAACTGTATCTGTGCTTGAAGTTTGCAAGACTCACAATGACATTGTCACTTTCACTTTTACGTAATATTCCCAAGTTCAACAAGGAAAACAGCCTCAGTAGTCACATTACTGACTATTAGGAAAGACAAAGCTCCTGAACAGTCACAGGTGTGGTGCTGCCTAGAAACGCTTCTTCTCAGGCAGGTCCAGATCCTGGGTCCTCCTGGTCATAGATGAGCTTCTTAGTTCTATTTCTAAGGTTTATTTATAAATACAAAGCCATTTTCCAAAATTTTTGATTGTCCTACTGCAAAATTAATCAGTGATTTATGCACATTGAATGGAAACCTGAAGGAGGTAATTAACATAAGACTGAAGCACATTCAAAGTCAAATATTAGATTGTACACTTTTTAATAGGCAGCCTGAGAAAAGATTTTGTTTTAGTTTTTTGGTTGTTTGTTTGTTTTGTTTGTTGTTACATCAAGAGTTAGTGCTCACCCATGTTGTTAGAAGCTTTATTCCTAATAAGCAGAACCAGAAATCAACCCAGATGTCCCTCAACAGAGGAATGGATACAAAAATTGTGATACATTTACACAATGGAACACTACACAGTAATTAAAAACAAGGAAATCATGAAATTTGCAAGCAAATGGTGGGAACTAGAAAAGATTATCCTGAGTGAGGTAGCCCAGGAGCAGAAAAACACCCATGGTATATGTTCACTTATAAGTGGATATTAGACATTTAATTTAGGATAAACATAATAAAATCTATACACCTAAAGAAACTAAGCAAGAAGAAGGATCCTAAGTAAGATGATCAATCCTCACTCAGAAAGCAAACCAGACAGACATCGGTAGAAGGAGAAAACAGGGAAGAGGACAGGAGCATACCACAGAGGGCCTCTGAAAGGCTCTACCCAGCAGGGTATCAAAGCAGATGCTGAGACTCAGAGCCAAACTTTGGCCAGAATTTCAGGAATCTTTTGAACTTTATGAAAGAAGAGGGAGATATCAAGACCTGGAGGGGTCAGGAGCTCCAGAGGGAGACAACAGAACTAAAAATTTTTGTCACAGGGGTCTTTTCTGAGACTGACACTCCAACCAAGAACCATTCATGGAGATAACCTAGAACCACTGCACAGATATAGCCCATGACAGCTCAGTCTCCAGGTGGGTTCCTTAGTAATAGAATAGGGGCTGTCTCTGACATGAACTCAGTGGCTGGCTCTTTGATCACCTTCCTCTGATTAGGGAGTAGCCTTACCAGGCCACAGAGGATGACAATACAACCAGTACTGATGAGAGCTGATTGGATAGGGTACAAGGGAAGGGGAGGAGGACTTCCTCTACCAGGGGACTTGGAGAAGGGCATGGGAAGAGATACGGGAGGGAGGGTGAGTTTGGGAGGAAATGCAACAGGGGTCTACAGCTGGGATACAAAAGGAATAAACTGTAATTAATTTTAAAAAGGAAAAAGAATTAGTATAATGTCAGGGACACTTGCTTCTTTTTAGTAATTTGGCGTACACCCAAGAAAATCTTATTGTCCTTAGACTGAATCCTAAGGGTTCTGTTTCTACCAACAGTTCATTTTCCAGAGGAGTACACTTAACAGACCTACCTTCCTTGCTTTTCCTTATTTTTGAAGGTATGAAGCAGTATGCTCACCTGAACTGTTTCCTATGCAGAACTTTCAGCTCACTGTGCAGCTCTTGGCATCACAGCCCACAATGTAAGAGGGGGTAGCCCAACTCTTAGATAAAGTTTCATAGATGTGTGACCTCAACTCCCTTCTGAACTGCAATTTTCATATCACATACAGTCATGATGATAAGTTCCTGGAAGCCAAGAACTTTTCTCCTATTTTCCAATTGATAATACCCAAAACACTGAGTTTTTCTAAGTGTTTGGAGGGATACTTACATTGTCATGATCCTTGATGGCTGACTTGGAAAAAAGGTATAATTATCATAAAGTGTCTCATGTGGGAGACTGTTGTAAAGGAGTTTGTTTGTCTCTTTTGATAGAGTTAGTCTTCTGAACAAACTCAAGTATTACCTTTTGTAACCCAGTTCTGTTTACTTTTAGAGCAAAAAGCTGAACACATTCAATCATGAGTTCTGGGATTTCTACTGAAGTACTAATAAAAGGGGAAACATGACATCATAGACCTCACTAGAAATCATTGATCTCAGTTGAACTCAATAACAATAAACTGGAAATAATGTTATGAAAATATACTGGTAAAAATTACATTTATAAACCCAGCAACAATTTCAAGTCTGAACAGAGCCCTATCCTAGAAAGAATGTATATAGGTAATCATTCCTCACAAATGACAGCAAATGTATCCAATCATTTTCACATAATAAATTACTATGTTCTCTTTCTTAAAACACTGAATGGAAACCAGAATAATATGCAGTCATATTTATAAAGAGTATTAAATCTTTTCCATTTCATGAAAAAGTACTAAGATTAAAAATTTATCCTCAACACTCCAATCTCACCAAGGGATAAACATCAAGACAGAAGCTAAGTAGGGAAATAGTGACACTTATGGATGTCCTAAATCAAATAGACCTAAATGATGTCTACAGAACCTTTCACCCAAACTCAAATCAGTATACATTCTTCTCAGTACACCACAGGACCTCTCCAAAATTGACCATATAGTCTGACAAGAAGCAAACCTTAACAGATACAAAATGATTGAAATAATCCCTTGTATCCTATCAGACCACCATGGACTAAAACTAAACCTCAACAACAACAGAAATAACAAAAAAGCCTACATATCCATGAAAAGTCAACAACTCTCTACTCAACAACAGCAGGATCAGGGAGAAAAATTAAAAAGGAAATTAGAGAATTCCTAAAATTCAATGAAAATGAAGACATAACTTACCAAAATTTATGGGACACAATGTAAGCAGTGCTAAGAGGAAAGTTCATAACACTAAGTGCCTTCAGAAAGAAGTTTGAGTGCTTGCTTCAGCAGCACATATACTAAAGTTGGAATGATACAGAGAAGATTAGCATGGCTCCTGTGCAAGGATGACACCAAATTTATGAAGCATTCCATATTTTTAAAATCTACAAGGGAAAAAGGCCAAGTAACACATAATGACAAACCCATAAGAATAACACCTGACTTCTCAAGAGAAACTATGAAAGCCAGAAGGGCCTGGACGGATATCATGCAGACCCTAAGAGAATGCAGATGTCAGCCCAGGCTACTATACCCAACAAAACTCTCAGTCCTCATAGACAGGGAAAACAAGATTTTCAATGAAAAAAAAAATTTTTGAACAGAAAGAAGTTTGAGATATCTCATACAAGCAACTTAACAGCATGCCTGAAAGCCATAGAAAAAGAGAAGTAGACACACCAAAGAGGGGTGGATGGTTGAAAATCATCAAACTCAGGGATGAAATCAATAAACTAGAAACAAATAAAACACTTCTAAGAATCAATGAAACCAAGAGCTAGTTCGTAGAGAAAATCAACGAGATAGACCAACCCTTAGCCAAACTAAAGAAAAGGCAGAGAGAAAGTGTCCAAAATATCAAAATCAGAAACAAAAAGGGGGGCATAACAACAAACACTGAGGACGTTCAAAGAATCAATAGGTCATACTCCAAAAGCCTATACACCACAAAATTTGAAAATCTAAGTGAAATGGACAATTTTCTTCATAGATTCTATTTACCAAAGCTAAACCAAGATCACAGAAATATATTAAACAATCCTATAACCCCAAGGAAATAGAAGCAGTCACCAAAAGTCTCTCTGAAAAAAAAAAAAAAAAAAAAGGACCTGATGGCTTCAGCACAGAATTTTATGAGACCTTCAAAGAAGAGCTGATGACAATACTCTTCAAACTATTCCACAAAATAGAAACAGAAGGGACATGACCAAACTCAATCTATGAGGCCATAGTCATCACACAAAGACCCAACAAAAAAAAAAAAAAAAAGAGAATTCAGACCTATCTCTCTTATGAACATTTACACAAAAATGCTCAATGAAATACTCACAAACTGAATCCAAGAACACATAAAAGATATCATCCACCATGACCAAGCAGGCTTCATCCAGGCATGTAGGAGTTGTCCAAAATACAGAATGCAATCAATGTAATCCACCACATAAACAAACAGAATGAATAAAAAAATGATCATCTCCTTAGATAACAAAAAAGCATTTGACAAAATCCAATACCCATTCATGTTTTAAGTTTTAGAGAGATGAGGTATAGAAGGCACATACCTACACATAATAAAGACAATACACACCAAGCTTATAGCCAAAAATTAAACTAAAAAAAAAAAAACTTAAATCAGTCCCACTGAAAGGGACAAGGGACAAGGCAAGGATGCCCATTGTCTCCATATCTCTTCAACATAGTCCTTGAAGTCCTAGCTAGAGCAATAAGACAGCTATAGTAGATCAAGGGAATAAACATTGGAAAGGAAGAAGTCAAAGTATCACTATTTGCAGATGATATGATAGTATACTTGAGTCACCCCACAATTCTACCAGAGAAATCCTTCAGCTGATAAACACCTTCAGCAAAATGGCTGGATACAAACTGAATTAAAAAAAATCAGTAGCCCTCCTGTGTACAAAGACAAAAGGGCTGAAAAAGAAATTAGGGAAACAACAACCTTTACCATAGCCAAAAATAACACAAAGTACCTTGGTCTGACTCTAACCAAGCATGTGAAAGATCTGCATGAAAAAACTTCAAGTCTCTGAAGAAAGAAATTGAAGAAGATATCAAAAGATGGAAAGGTCTCCCATGCTCATGGATCAGTAGGATTAACATAGTGAAGATGGTCATTCTACCAAAAGCAATCTACAGATTCAATGCAATTCCCATCCAAATACCAACACAATTCTTTACAGATCTTGAAAGAACAATTCTCAGCTTCATACGGAAAAACAAAAAACACAGAATAGCTAAATAACAAATGGCAGCAAAACACTTAAAGAAATGTTCAATGTCCTTAGTCATCAGGGAAATGAAAATCAAAACAACCCTGAGATTTCACCTTAGCACTGCTTTCATTGTCTCCCATAAGTGTGGGTATGTTGTGCCTTCATTTTCATTGAATTCTAGGAAGACTTTAATTTCTTTCTTTATTTCTTCCCTGACCCAGCTGTCACTGAGTAGCGAGTTGTTCAGTTTCCATGTGTCTGTAGGCTTTATGCTATTCCTGTTGTTAATGAAGTCCAGCTTTAGTCCATGGTGATCAGAAAGGATACAAGGATTATTTCAATCTTGTTGTATCTGTTGAGGCTCACTTTGTGACCAACTATATAGTCTAGTTTGGAGAAGGTTCCATGAGGTGCAGAGAAGAAGGTAAATTCTTTTGTGTTTGGGTGAAAGGTTCTGTAGATGTATCTTAGGTCCATTTTATTAATGACCTCTGTTAATTTTCTATGCATCCATTTTGCAGATGGTGATTTCCAACTGTATGAATTCTCTGGTAGAAATTTAGAAGTTGCTTACATATATATCATCTGAAAATGGTGATATTTTGGCTTCTTCCTTTCCAATTTTTATCCCCTAATCCCCTTTAAATATCTTATTGCTCTAACTAGAACTTCATGTACTATATTGAATAAATACAGAGAGAGTGGGCAGCCTTGTCTTGTCCCAGATATTAGTGGAAATGCTTTAAGTTTCTCTCCATTGAATTTGATGTTGAATATTGCTTGCTATATATTTCCTTTATTGTGTTTAGGTGTGTGTCTTGTATTCATGAACTCTCCAAGACTTTTTACCTGAAGGAGTGTTGGATTTTGTCAAAGAATTTCTTAGCATCTAATGAGATAATCATGTTTTTTTTTTTTTTTTTTTTGCTTATATCGTGGATTACCTTGATGGATTATTATTTGTATCCATCCCTGCATCACTGGATTGAAGCCTACTTGACTTTGGTGGATGATTTTTTTTAATGTGTTCTTGAACTCAGTCTGCAAGAATTTTTTTTCATCAGTGTTCATGAGAGAGATTGGTCTAAAATACTTTTTCTCACAATGACTTAAAAAATCAGAGAAGTAGATACAAACTACTGATTGTTTATATATTGTGAACTTTGTCTTTGAAGACATCATCACAGAGAATTTTATTATTTATTTGTTGGCTGTTTTCTTTTGCCAACCTCTGGCCATTTGCTTATCTGTAAGATTCACTGTTTGTTCCTGGATTCTGCATTGAGACTAACCCTAGCCCTAACCCTTGTTTCTGGAGAATTACAGTTTAGATGAAATTATTTTTCAATCTTGTTATAATGTTTGTAAATGGTACTATGGGAGGAAAGTCCAAGGGCAAGAAGGACAGATTTTGAACAAGCGTTGCCAGTTTTGTGGATCATGAAATTTGTGCCTTGAAGGACAAGGTGCTGGAGAATGTAGAGGCCTTCAGTGTGAGGAAGGGTCACCTTGCAGGCACCAAAGGAGTTGCAAGTGCTGAAGGTATCACAAGCACCGGTGATGACTATGGGGGCAAATTCCCTGAGTACCTCAGTGGCCTAAAAGCTACTGGTATTCATAAATAAAACAGCTCAAAGTTATTTGCCTAAAAGCCACTGGTAGACCCAAGCAGAACAGGAGTTTCATTATCCCAAGATATTCTGGGTTTCCACAGATGGATGTGTGGGTGGGAGGGATCTGATGTCTGGCTGCTAGCTTAGAAGCACCCTGGATCTGGGGCAATGTAGACACATGAGGGCACATGTCAAATAGTAAAGCACATGGGTTAACCCTCTTCTCTAATCACAGGTTTGGTCCGCTGAGTCAAATAAAGGAGGATGAGCTCCATCAGCTCAGTGTTGCTGCAGCCACTGAAATAGGATCCAGCTGCAAATGGTGTCATTAAGACAGTCCAATCCAGGTGCCTGCTGGGAAGGAAGAAGGGGAAAAATAAACTGGTTTAAGGGACCTGAGCCTGGGAGGATTGTGTGTGCATGGTTTTGCAGGTCTTAGAAGACTCTGGTGGCTGTTGTCAGCCAGCTGGCTGCTACTGAAGGATCAGAAATTGCCCTACAGTCACTGGCTGGGAGGCCCTGCAGAAGGAATTTAAAATGCCTAAATTGGGACCCAGAAGGATGTGACTGTAGATTGGGACCCAATGGGTTGGTATTTCAGCTTGCAGCTGCCTCTGAGGGGCTAGGAGCCCTGCAAATGTCTCAGTCCAATAGCAGGGCTGGTTCTGTGCCCAGAGTCAAAGACACTGTGGTCCTGCTCCTCCAAGGAGAAGGAGACCAGATTTGAAGGGTGTGATAGTTTGCCCCTCTCTGTATAGAGAAGTCTACAAATCTGAATCAAAATGTTCAGTCATTGCTCCTGTGACGTCCCATCTCCTTTTCTTATCAATGTTGGTTTTCTGGCTTTAGGTGCCCCTCCACTCACCAATTTCAAGTTCAGATCCTCTGCCTCTCAGATATGATGTCATGCTTTTGTCTTACTGCCATCTCTGATCTGACTGGGAGGAATTCAGCCTTAGCAGATAGAGACTGATGATGGGACTTGCTGCCATGAGCATGGATTATAATCTGGGAGTCTTATAAAAGTGTTGAGGTAAAGATGGAAGGACCTGCAGAGGACAACTAAACCCACAAGACAGACCAACAGAGACAAAAAAAACTAGTTCCATGTTTCTTTCAGAGACTAAGATATCAACCTTCAATGATGCATTAAATTGACCTAGGTGTCTGCACAAATGCAGCTGAAGAGTTCCTGGAGTCTCAAAAATCAGGCACCTGGCAAGTGGAAGTAGGGGACTGTTTAATATGAACTCTATTGCCTGCTTTTAGATCACTTCCCTGGCCAGGCTGCCTTGCATGGCTCAACTGATGAAATCTTGTAGTCTTGATGTGACTTGATATGATGGGGAAAGTGAATTCTAGGCCTTTCCCTTTCCTGGAAAGGGCTGTTAGGGAGAAAGAGAAATTGTGGGGAATGAGGAGGAGGAGAGGAAGGATATGGTACCCTCAAGATGTAAACTAAATAAACTAATATAAAATTTAAGAAAAGAATAATAATAAGAAAAAGGCAATATGGACACTGTCATTCAGACAAGGTGGCACCTTCAAAATAAAAAACATTTTTACCAACTCCATAAAAAAAAATCAGTAAACTCTTGTATTTAAAATAAGATTGAAAATTGTTTTGCAATGGTAGGAAATAAAAACTTGGATTAGAGATACAAATAAACAAGAAACTGATTTTAACAATGGGGGCTCTGTTTGTGACATATACATTTTGAAAAAGGCCAGTTACACCGTGAGTTCAGGTGCAGTCTTATCATGGAACATAAACGAGTCCAAGGACAACTTCAATGATCTTATATTTATTGTTTCAAAATTGCTTATATTTCACACAGGATTTCTCATCTTTCCTAAAATGCTAAGTACACTAGTCCAATGAGTGATCCCATGTTACTTCTTTTTCTGTCTGCATTTCCAGTGCTTATTTTAAAAACACATTGATTAACATGTATATTGTTGTTTCTGTCCATCTGATGTTTACAGTCATTTTGGGTAGATTTTGTGGGGGATAAAGCCATTAACATTCCTTGGAAACACAATCTCACAGCAAATTTCTTGGTTTTCACCTTTTAAAATCTTTCTGCCAACCTTCTAAACACATTCTGTGATTTTATGTGTTTAAAACTTGTATAGTTGAAACTGGGCTGCAGAACTCTGAAATTTTATTGGCTGTGGTTTTCTGTTAAAGATGTTCAGCCACAGAAACACACACACAAACAAACAAACATACACACAATTGAAAAACAGGCCAAGAATTTAAAAGAAAAGGGGTATGTGGAAGAGTTTGGAGGAAGGAGGAAGGGAAGAAAGGGAAAAAAATAAGGCAATTCTGTTATAATCACAAAAAATAAAAGAAATGATATCCTAATGATTGTATAACCACACACCAGCTGTTTATTCATTTGAGCTGTGGATTTAAGATAGGTCCTTAGCCCTGAAATACAAGTGAGTTAGCAATTCAACTCTCTGCACACCCCACTAATAACTTCATTTCTCTACTCAGAGGTTTGATCCTGCTGAGTCAAATAAAGGAGGATGACCTCCATCAGCTCAGTGTTGCTGCAGACGCTGGAATAGAGAGTCCAACTGCAGCTGCAGAATTGGGAGGCCAATCCAGGTGCCTCCTGGGAAGTCCTGGGAGCCACAACACTGGTTCAGGGACCTACGTGGCCTGGCCCCTGGTGTACCTGGATGGTTTTGCAGGTCTGCTGGACTCTGGTGGCTGTACAGCCAGCTGGCTGCTACTGAAGGATTGGGCTGCCCTACAGTCACTGGCTGGGAGGCCCTGCAGAGTTGGTGTGGCTGCTTCCAGACCCAGGACCCAGAAGGATGTAACTGTAGATTGGGACCCAGAAGGCTGGTACAGCTGGCAGCTGCCTCTGAGGGGCTAGGAGCCCTGCCTCTGCTGTCTCAGTCCGCAGGCAGGGAGTTCTGTGCCCAGAGTCTCTGGCACTGTGGGCCTGCTCCTCCAAGGAGAAGGGAGACCAGAAAAAGGGAAGTGATATTTTGCCCCTCTCTGTATCCAGAGAAGTCTGCGGGTAATTTGAATCAAATTGTTCTCAGCTCCTGTGACGTCCCCTCTCCTTCAAGAAGCTTCAATGTTGGTTTTCTGGCTTCAGTTGCCCCTCCACTCACCAATTTCAAGGTTTCAGATCCTCTGCCTCTCAGATATTGTGCACGCTGGTCACTGCCATCTCTGATCTGACTGGGAGGCTTCAGCCTGCAGCAGATAGAGACTGATGCTGGGACTTGTTGCCAAGCAATGAGTAGAACTCTGGGAGTCTTATAGAAGTGTTGTGGGAAAGATATAAGGACCTGTAGAGGACAGAAACTCACAAGAAGACCAACAGAGACAAATAACCCAGTTCCATGTGGGCTTTCAGAGACTAAGATATCAACTGCCTAGTATGCATGATTTTGACCTAAGCTCCCTGCACATATGCAGCTGAAGAGAGCCTTAGTCTACATATGAGGCACCTGGCAAGTGGAAGTAGGGGACTGTTTCTAACATGAGCTCTATTGCCTGCTTTTAGATCACTTCCCCTGGCCAGGCTGCCTTGCATGGCCTCAACTGATGAAATGAGTGTAGTCTTGATGTGACTTGATATGATGGGAAAAGTGAATCTAGGCCTCACTTTTCCTGGAAGGGGGAAGGAAGAAAGAGAAAGTGTGGGGAATGAGGAGGAGGAGAGGAAGGTGGTACCCTCAAGATGTAAATTAAATAAACTAATATAAAATTTAAAGAAGAAGAATAATAATGAAAAAAGGCAAAGGACACTGTCAGACAAGGTGGCAGCCTACAAAATGGAAAACATTTTTACCAACTCCATAAAAGAAACTCAGTAAACTCACTGTTTCAGTAAAATAAGATAAAGCTAGTGCAATGGTAGGGAAATTCAAACTTGGATAGAGATACAAATTAACAAGAAACTTCATGCACTGACAATGGGTGTTAACACTGACATATACATTTTGAAAAACTGGCAATTCCTCTTTATGTGGAACATAAACAAACCTGCATGGCAATGATCTTATTTTTATTGTTTGAGAATTCTATATATTCATATTATTCCCTTTATCTAGCCAATCCCTTCCCATCCCAACAATTTATTATCCATGTTCCTTCTTTTTCTGTAGATGTAATGTGCTCTTTTTAAAAACACATTGAGTGATGGGAGTACTAAACTATTTTCTGATTACAATTAAATACTATGCAACAAGATAGATCAAGGAGTACAGGGATAAAGAGAGATCAGAGATTGAAGGAATATCAACCCAATGCTTGGCCCAACCTGAGACCCACCTTACAGTAGAGAGCCAGCCTCTAACACTATCAATGATGCTCTGCTGTGTTTATAGACAGAAGCCTAACATGACTGTCCTCTGGGAAGCTCCATCCAGCAGTGGACTGAGACAGAAGCTGGGGTTAGCAGCCAAATTTGGGGCAGAGCTCCAGTGTTATTGTGGAAGTTTTGAGGGAAAATAGAAAGACCTGAAGGGGACAGGAACACCAAGAGCAGAACTTAGAGACAACTAACCCAGACCCACAGGGTCTTACAGAGACTGACACAATAACTAAGGAGCATGCATGGTCTGGACCTAGGCCTCAATTGACTAAATGAGTGTAGTCTTGATGTGACTTGATATGATTGGAAAAGTGAATCTAGGCCCCCTGCACATATGTAGCTGATGGTCGGCTTCGTTCTTTATGTGGGTTACCCGGCAAGTGGAAAGGGGAGGTGTTTCCAACGTGGACTTTATTGTCTGCTTTTGATCACTTTCCACTGGCAGGGCTGTCTTGCCTGGCCTTAGTGGATGAGGATAGGCTCAGCCGTGATGTCACTTGATGTGTTAGAGAAAGACGATAAGGGGAGAAGGGGCTCCCCTTTTCTGGGGTCAAAGAGAGAGGAGAAGGGTGGAGGACAGGGAAGGGGACTGTGAGGAGAGAAGGATGGAGGAACCCTTGGGATGAAATGTAAATAAACATATAAAAAGTAAAGTAATAAAAATGAACCAGACTGGCCTTGAACTCACAATGATCCAATAATATTAAAGGAGCACACCATCACATGTGGCCCTAATTTCTAGTGTACATTATGACATCATGTCTTTCCTTTTACTAGTACTTCATTAGATTGACATAATTCTTTACTAATTCTATGCTATGAACTATAAAATGGGAAAACAATAGGATATGAAAAGAAGCAATTAGGTTGATTTCTGGAGGAAGAGCAAAGAGAAGGCTGGAGTACATGGGGACACAAAGTTCTTAGCAAGACTATTACATATCAGAGGAATGGTCCCTGAACATTTTCCCCTAATCAGCATACAAAGACAATGAAAAAATAATAGCCACTTAAAAGTACTCTGTTACTTTGGAGCCACTCACAAATAACTCATAATTGCTTTTGGTAATTAGCAACTGGAGAAAATATCAGAATTATTTGATCCCAAGGCCAGCACTGTCATGGCCACTCCAGGTGAAATGAAGATTGTAGTTCTGAAGGGACATGAGGTCATAGAGATGCAGATTCTTATTTCAGCATTGAGATGCTTTCCTTTCTGACAGTGCTGGCTCTCAGGATGCTAAGAGCTACATACTGAACTTAAGGTTCCTGATAGAGCAGGACTTAAGGAAGCATTTGTATTTCAGCCTGGAGAACAGTTCCAACAATAAGGGAGGTTTGGTAAGTGCTCAAATCTACAAAATGGATTTTGGGGTCAAAACAGATGTAGAGCAAATTCTTTCAATGGAGAGAAAAACTTTCGGGCTGTGGTAACAACTGAAAAAAAAGTTTATTTACCTTGTACTAAACCCTCAAACAGCTATTATTATGTACTGAAATCTTTGAGCCTGAATGTAGAAGATTATAAATACATTGATATGTGATTTCAAATGTGATTAAGAATTATGATTGCCCCATTAATATTTTCCTCTAAACATATTTTACATAAATATGCTTATTTATGTAAACATTGATGACTTTTGAATAATTATCATAGCTGTTAGAATAATGGTTTCATGTCTATAATAAAGATTGTAATAGGACTATAAGAATCATCTAACCCTGGAGTGAAGCATACTATGAACTGGTTTCTAGAGTAAAGAACATTATGATTTACCACTACATTCATGACTTAACCAGGAACCGTGTCTGTCCTAAAAGTCAGATTTGATGAATGCTGGGTCCTCTTTCCCTCTTGAATTTGAGAACACAGTGTTGAAGGTAAGTTGACTCTCATTGTGAATCTTGCATAACACTCTTTTGGAACAAATTTGTTCTGTCGTTTGTTTTAATTTGGTGTTATGAAAATGTTACTCTCATCATCAAGATATGTTTTCCAGGTTTCATTACTTGTGTGGAAACAGAAAACTTTGTGACAGATAGGCAAGGAAACAATCAACAGCCTAAATTTATGGACCATATTCACCTTCAGTTTTATAAAGCATAGTATTCTATACTATACTGATTCTCTTTGGATTCTCCTTATTGTTGTTTATAGCTTTTATTTAGCATTCATAGTTTGATCAAGCTTAGCCATTAGTACATATAAGTCTCAACCTGAAATTAGTGATTCTTCTCTTTGTGTGTGTGTGATGTTATGTTTGTATGTCTGTATTCATGTGCCTGCCTAAATTTGGTATATCTGTGTGTGGTCATGGCACAACCTCTGTTGTTCCACATACAATATTTATCCTTCTTTTTAAATAGTGAAAGATTCTTTTCTTGGAATGGATTTTTCTGTGCAGTCTACAAGGCTGGTGTGTGATCCCCAGAATTGGAATCTTCTGGTCCATGTCTCCCCAGTGCTTGAGTACAAATATGCACCAACACAACCAGATATTTAACGCAAACTCTAGAGATTGAACTCACATCCATATGCTCAGAATGCAAGCAGTTTACTGATTGAACTATCTCCCTGTCCCAGTGTTAATTTATATGACAAATATTTTATCACATATTAGTTTTTATGTTTTAAGGGCCATTGTTAAATAGTTCATTTGATTGAAACCACTGTTGTGCCATGGAATGCAAAAAGTACATCTGGTAAATGATGAAAACTGGGTCTATGTTGAACTCACAAAATCCAATTCTGACAAGGGTAGATTTTGTAGCATTGGATTATAATTTTAGTACTGCATTTTAGATACTTTCAGAATGTTAAGATACAGTGGCAAATTATGAATCAATTTATGCACAGACTGGGACTTTGAAAATGTTTCTTAGCATTGTTGAGCACAGATTTTTGACTTCTTATATGAAGCCCATTGGTTTTCACATTTCTCAAATCTCCCTAATACTCATAACTGTTATAAATTTTGACAATCATTTACCAAACATCCTCGAACACATTTTCTTGGCAAAAAGAATAAAATGCTACCTCTGAAACCAAATATTTATGAAAATGATAGAAGGCACTCATAAAACCAAGATTACAAGTTCTGTTTACGGGTTTTAAATTTAACTCCAGAAGGCATCTTTGCATAGCAAAGCTTTAATTTAGCCTTGTCAGTGGGAAGATGTGATTTTAGTTGATGTGATAAATGTTACCACACTGAGTGCTCCTCTACAGAATTTTACATTCTCTGCAGACCCTAAAGACAAATTTCAGTCATTGGATTCTCTCAGAAAGACTCTAGTATTGGGAAAGAGAAATGGTCCAGGAATCTCAGGATAAAGATGGAATGCTGGATGATTTCATTCTTCTGTATATCAGCACTTCCTTTTCTACCTTAAATAAGTTGGAGCAATTACATTTAGTTTTCCAACATGGGGTACATTTCACTTCCAAATTACTGCCTTTCCAGATGTCTCCAGCTCCAGGAAGTCTTAGATGATACTTTTTACATAGTTTAAGAATTATTTGCTTCTTCTGCAAGGTCAGGCATGAGAGCACCATCATTTTGTGTGTGTTCAGCAACTGCAGAAAACCAGGAACTCCAAGATGGTGAGTTACATTGCTGCCCAGGATGGTGGGCTTCCAGGTTTGCTCTGTGTGATTGTATATTATGGTGAATGTCATTTCTTGTACCTGTTTCTTTAACGGAGCCTGAAGATGTAAAGTAAATAAACTAAAATTTAAAGATGAATAATAACAATGAAAAAAGGCAAAGGACACTGTCATTCAGACAAGGTGGCAGCCTACAAAATGGAAAACATTTTTACCAACTCCATAAAAAAAATCAGTAAACTCACTGTTTCAGTAAAATAAGATAAAGCTAGTGCAATGGTAGGGAAATTCAAACTTGGATAGAGATACAAATTAACAAGAAACTTCATGCACTGACAATGGGTGTTAACACTGACATATACATTTTGAAAAACTGGCAATTGCTCTTTATGTGGAACATAAACGAACCTGCATGACAATGATCTTATATTTATTGTTTCAAAATTCTATATATTCATATTATTCCCTTTATCTAGCCAATCCCTTCCCATCCCAACAATTTATTATCCATGTTCCTTCTTTTTCTGTAGATTTAATGTGCTCTTTTTAAAAACACATTGAGTGATGGGAGTACTAAACTATTTTCTGATTACAATTAAATACTATGCAACAAGATAGATCAAGGAGTACAGGGATAAAGAGAGATCAGAGATTGAGGGAATATCAACCCAATGCTTGGCCCAACCTGAGACCCACCTTACAGTAGAGAGCCAGCCTCTCACACTATCAATGATGCTCTGCTGTGTTTATAAACAGTAGCCTAAAATGACTGTCCTCTGGGAAGCTGCATCCAGCAGTGGACTGAGACAGAAGCTGGGGTTTGCAGCCAAACATAGGGCAGAGCTCCAATGCTATTGTGGAAGTTTTGAGGGAAAGATAGAAAGACCTGAAGGGGACAGGAACACCAAGAGTAGAACTTAGAGACAACTAACCCAGACCCACAAGGTCTTACAGAGACTGACACATCAAGTAAGGAGCATGCATGGTCTGGACCTAGGCCCCCTGCACATATGTAGCTGATGGTCGGCTCTTTCTTTATGTGGGTTACCTGGTAAGTGGAAAGGGGAAACGTGGAGGTGTTTCCAACGTGGACTCTATTATCTGCTTTTGGGTCACTTTCCACTGGCAAGGGCTGTCTTGCCTGGCCTTAGTGGATGAGGATAGGCTCAGCCATGATGTCACTTGATGTGTTAGAGAAAGATGATAAGGAAAGAAGGGGCTCTCCTTTTCTGGGGTCAAAGGGAGAGGAGAAGGGTGGAGGACAGGGAAGGGGACTGTGAGGAGAGAAGGATGGAGGAGCGCATGGGATGAAATGTAAATAAACATATAAAAAGTAAAGTAATAAATATAAACCAGACTGGCCTTGAACTCACAATGATCCAATAATATTAAAGGAGCACACCATCACATGTGGCCCTAATTTCTAGTATACATTATGACATCATGTCTTTCTTTTTACTAGTACTTCATTAGATTGTCATGATTCTTTACTAATTCTATGCTATGAAATATAAAATGGGAAAACAATAGGATATGAAAAGAAGCAATTAGGTTGATTTCTGGAGGAAGAGCAAAGAGAAGGCTGGAGTACACGGGACACAAAGTTCTTTGCAAGACTAGTACATATCAGAGGAATGGTCCCTGAACATTTTCCCCTAATCAACATACAGAGACAATGAAAAAATAACAGCCACTTCAAAGTACTCTGTTTCTTTGGAGCCACTCACAAAAAACTCATAATTGCTTTTGGTAATTAGCAACTAGAGAAAATATCAGAATTATTTGATCCCAAGGCCAGCACTGTCATGGCCACTCTAGCTGAAATGATTATAGTTCTAAAGGGAAATGAGGTCACGGAGATGCAGACTCTTATCTTAGTACCTTTCCAGAGAATGGAGAAATGTGACCCTATCTGTGAGGACAGATGTAAAAAAAGCGAGCAAGCAATGACCTTCACTCAGCAAAATGAATGACCAGACCCTTGTCTTCGAGATAATGTTTCTTAGCAACCAACCCAGATGGCCCCAATTCTTCTTCTGAGTAGCTCCTGACCTCCAGCCAAGAGCCTGCAGTCCTAATCTTCAAGGATGAGCTAACCACCCCACCTTCAATTGCAGCTGCATCCACACTTGACAGGACTGGCCAAGCTTGAGCACCTAAGACTAACCAATTATCTTACTTTATAGCTTCCTCATCCAATCCTAAATTGCCAAAACTGCAACTTCAAATTTCCTACACTTATTCTTTTAAAAACCTAAGGCTTTTGTCTCCCGGTGCCACTCTTTGCTGACCGGCAGGGGTGACTCCATTGCACAATGGTTAAATTATACCTCTTGCTTTTGCATCAAGTCGTGGTCTGTGGGAGTTTCTAGGAAGGGTGCAATCTTGAACTCCTGAGCTGTGAGACCCCAGGTTTTACACTAGCTTAGAAGCACCCTAGATCTGGGGCTCTGTAGGCACTTGAGAGCACACTCTTTCAGGTCAAATAGTAGAAGACATGGGTTACCCCTATTCACTACTCACAGATTTGATCCTGCTGAGTAAAATGCAGGAAGATTAGTTCCAACAGCTCAGTAGTGATGCAGACGCTGGAATAGAGAGTCCAACTGCAGCTACAGAATTGGGAGGCCAAACCAGGTGCCTACTGGGAAGTCTTGGGGAGCCACAACAGTGGTTCAGGGACCTAGGTTGCTTAGCCCCTACTGTACCTGGATGGTTTTGTGGGTCCGCTGGACTTTGGAGGCTGTACAGCCAGATGTCTGCCACTGAGGGATTGGGTAGCCCTTACATTCACTGGCTGGGAGGCCCTGCAGAGTTGGTATGGCTGCTTGCAGACCCAAGACCCAGAAGAATAGAACTGCAGATTGGAACCTTAAGGCTGCTACAGTTGGCTGAGGAGCTAGGAGAACCACTTCTGCTGTCTCAGCACCTGGACAGGACAGAAACCCACAAGAAGACCAACAGAGACAAATAACCCAGGCCTATGTGGGCTTTCAGAGACTGAGATAGAAACTAAAGAACATGCATGATTTTGACCTAGGCTCCCTGCACATAGGTATTCCGATGGGAGCCTTGGTCTTCAAATGAGGCACATGGCAAGTGGAAATGGGGCCTGTTTCTAACATGAACTCTGTTGCCTGCTTTTAGATCACTTCCCCCTGACCAGGCTGCCTTGCATGGCCTCAAGTGATGAAATAAGTGTAGTGATGATGTGACTTTATGTGATCGGAAAAGTTCATCTGGGCCTCCCAATTTCAGGAAGAGGGGAAGGGAGATGGAGGGAATGTGTTGGTAACTAGGAGGAGGAGAGGGAGGGGGTACCCTGATGATGTAAAGTAAATAAACTAATAAGATTTAAAGAAGAAGAAGAAGAATGAAAAAAGGTAAAGGACACTGTCATTCAGAGAAGGTGGCAGCCTACAAAGTGGAAAACATTTTTACCAACTCCATAAAAGAAACTCAGTAAACTCACTGTTTCAGCAAATAGGATAAAGCTAGTGCAATGGCAGGTAAATTCAAACTTGGATAAAGATATGAATAAACCAGAAAGTTCATGCACTGACAATGGGTATGAACATTGATATATAAATTTTGAAAAACTGGCAATTCCTCTTTCTGTGGAACATAGACAACCCTGCATGACAGTGATCTTATTTTTATTGTTTGAGAATTCTATATATTCATATTATGCATTTTCATCTAGCCAATTTCTTCCCATCTCAACAAATTATTATTCATGCTCCTTCTTTTTCTGACTATTTTCTGATTAGATTTAAATACTACTCAAAAAGATGGAACTGGTAAAAAAAGAAAAAAAAAAAAAGAACTGGTGCGGCATCTCCACAAAACAACAGAAAACAGTGGCTTCCAGGTCCCAGGAACAAGCTCATGATATTATACTACTAATTTTACCAAGTAATAAATTGATTCCTATTTTTTATTTTTATTATTATTTACATTTTATTAACTCTGTATCCCAGCTGTATCACACTCCCTCATTCTCTCCCAATCCCACTCTCCCTCCCTCATTTCTTCCCTGCTCCTTTCCATTTTCACAATTTTAATCCTACCTTCCATGACCATGGGATATCTTTCCATCTCCTGATATCTTCTTCAATTTCTTTCTTCATAGATGTAAAGTTTTGCAAACAGGTCTTTCACTTGCTTGGTTAGAGTCACCCCAAGAGACTTTATATTATTAATAGCTATTGTGAAGGGTGTGGTTTCCCTGATTTCTTTATTTTTAATTTGTATATTTTATTATTACATTTTATTAATTCTGTATCCCAGCTGTATCACACACACTCATTCCCTCCCAACCCCTCCCTCCCTTCCTCATCTCCTCCATGCCTCTTTCCAAGTCCACTGATTGGGGAGGACTTCCTCCCCTTTCATCTGACCCTGTTTTATCAGGTGTCTTCAGGACTGGCTGCAAAGTCCTCCTCTGTGCCCTAGCAGGACTGCTCCTCCCTTGGGGGATGGGGAGGTCAAAGAGCCTGCCATTGAGTTCCTGTCAGAAATAGTCAATGTTCCCCTTACTATGGGAAACCAATTGATTACTGAGCTACCACAGGCTACATCTGAGCAGAGGTTCTATGTATATCCATAAATGGCACTTGGTGGCATGTCAGTCTCAGAAAAGACCCCTGTGCTCAGATATATTTGGTCCTTGTGGAGCCCCTATCATGTCCACATCATAATAACTTCCCCTTCTTTCCTAGGATTCCCTGCACTCTACTGAAGGTTTGGTTATGACTCTTAGTATTTGCTTTGATACACTGCTAGGTAGAGTCTTTCAGGGGCCCTCTGTGATAGGCTCCTGTCCTATTACTTGTTTTCTACTACGTCCAATGCACCACCCATTTGTCTTTCTAAGTGAGGATTGATCATCTTACCCCTGGTCTTCATTCTTGTTTATCTTCTTTAGGTGTATAGATTTCATTATGTTTATCATATCTCATAGGAATATGAGTGAGTATATACCATGTGTGTCTTTCTCCTTCTGAGATAACTCACTCAGAATGATCTTTTCTAGATCACACCATTTGCCTGCAATTTGCCCTATTTTTTGATTGTTGAGTAGTATTTTATTATGAAAAAATACAACAATATCTGTATCCATGCCTCCATTGAGGGACATTTGGGTTGTATCCATGTTCTGGCTGTTACAAATAAGGCTGCTACAAACATGGTTGAGCAAATTCCGTGTTGTGTACTTCAGCAAAATTTGGGTATAAGCCCAGGAGTGGTACAGCTGGGTCTGGAGGAAGCATTATTCCTAATTGTCTGAGAAAGCACCAGATTGACTTCCAAAGTGGTTGTATCAGTTTACATTCCAAACAGCAATGGAGGAGGGTTCCCCTTTCTCCACAACCTCTCCAGCATGTGTTGTCATTTGAGTTTTCTATTTTAGCCATTTTGATAGGTGTAAGGTGAAATCTCAGGGTCGTTTTGATTTGCATCTCCCTGATGGCTAAGGATGTTGAGCATCTCTTTAAGTATTTCTCTGACATTCTTTATTCCTCTACAGAGAATTCTCTGTTTAGCTCCATAAACCATTTTTAATTGGATTACTTGATTTATTACTTTTTAACTTCTTTAGTTCTTTATATATGCTGGATATCAGCCCTCTGTCAGAAGTAGGGTTGGTGAAGATACTTTTCCAGTCTGTAGGCTGTTGTTTTGTTCTGAGGAAAGTGTCTTTTGCTTCACAGAAGCTTTTCAGTTACATGAATTCCCATTTATTTATTGTTGCTCTTAGAGCCTGTGTAGTTGGTGTTCTGTTCAGGAAGTTGTCTCCTGTGCTGATGAGTTCTAGGATCTTCCCCACTTATTCTTCTAACTGATTTAGAGTATCTGGTTTTATGTTGAGGTCTTTTATCCACATGGACTTTACTTTTGGGCAGGGTGATAAATATGGATCTATTTTCATTTTTCTGCATGTAGACATACAGCTGGACCAGCACCATTTGTTGAAGATGCTGTCTTTTTTCCATTGAATGGTTTTGGGTCTTTGTCAAAAATCAAGTATTCATAGGTGTGTGGGTTTATTTCTGGGTCTTCTATTAAGTTCCATTAATCCTCTTTTCTGTTTCTATGCCAATATCATGCAAGTTTTATTACTATTGCTGGGTAGTACAGCTTGAGATCAGGGATGGAGATACCTCCAGATGATCTGTAGGATCATTTTAGTTATTTTGGGTTTTTTTCTTTCTCCATATGAAGATGAGAATCGTTCTTTCAAGGTCTGGAAAGAACTGAGTTCGTATTTTGATGGGAATTGTGTTGAATATATAGCGTGCTTTTAAAAGGATGGGCAATTTAGCAATATTAATCCTACCAATCCACCTACACTGGAGGTCTTTCCAACATCTGATAGCTTCTTCCATTTCTTTCAGTTTGTTAATATGGTGGATCACATTGATGGATTTCCATATATTGAACCACCCCTGCATACCTGGGATGAAGCCTACTTGGTCATAGTGGATGATATCTTTGATGAGTTCTAGTGTTTGGTTTGCGAGTATTTTGTTGAGTATTTTTGCATCAATGTTCATAAAGGAGATTGGCCTGAAATTCTCTTTCTTTCTTGGGTCTTTGTGTGGTTTAGGTACCAAGGTGAATGTGGCTTAACAAAATGAGTTTGGTAATGTTCCTTCTCTTTCTATTTTGAGGAATAGTTTGAAGAGAACTGGATTTAGCTCTTCCTTGAAGGTCTGGTAGAATTCTGTGCTGAAACCATATGGTCCTGGGCCATTTTTGGATGGGAGACTTTCAATGACTGCTTCTATTTCCTTGGGGGATATAGGACTATTTAATTGATTTACCTGGTCCTGATTCAGCTTTGGTAAGTAGAATTGATCAAGTAAATTGTCCATTTCACTTAGATTATCAAATTTTGTGACATATAGACTTTTGAAGTAAGTCCTAATGATTGTTTGGATTTCCTCAGTGTCTGTAGTTTTGTCCCCCTTTTCATTACTGATTTTGCTGATTTGGATGATGTCTCTCTGCCTTTTAGTTAGCTTGGCTAAGGGTTTGTCTATCTTGTTGATTTTCTCAAGGAACCAGCTTTTGGTTTCATTGATTCTTTGAATTGTTTTATTTGTTTCTAATTGATTGATTTCAGCCTGAGTTTGATTATTTCCAGCTGTCTACTCCTTTTTGGTGTGTCTGATTCAAACAAACAGGAAGGAATTGATGGGTAAAACAGGAAAATACAGTCAGAGAGGTGAAGGAAATCAACAAAAAGGCTCAAAATCTAAAGATAGAATTGGAAAAATTAATGAAAACACAAATGGAGGAAATTGTGGAGAGAAAGAACTTAGGGAAGAAAACAGGAACTACAGAAGTTAGCATAACCAATAGACTACAACAGATGGAAGAAAGAATCTCAGGTGTGGAAGATATAATGGAAGAAATAGATGAATCTCTCAAAGAAAATGTTAAATCTAAAAAATTCCTGACACAGACCATCCAAGAAGTTCAAGACAACATAAAAAGACAAAACCTAAGAATAATAGGAATAGAGGAAAAAGAAGATTCCCTGCTCCAAAGTCCAGAAAATATTTTCAAAAAAATCATTGAAAAAAAATTTCACCAACTTAATTACAGGCCAATAAGAATACAAGAGGACTACAGAACACCCAATAAATTAGACCAGAAAAGAAAATCCTCCTGCCACATAATAATCACAACCATAAGTATACAGAAAAAGAAAAAAAGATACTAAAAGCTGCAAGGGAAAAAGGCCAAGTAACATATAATGACAAACCCATTAAAATCACACCTGACATTTCAACAGAGTCTATGAAAGCCAGAAAGGCCTGGACGGATATCATGCAGACAGAAGAGAACACAGATGTCAGCCCAGGCTACTATACCCAGCAAAACTCTCAGTCCTCATAGACAGAGAAAACAAGATATTCAATGACAAAAACAAATTTCAACAATACCTACAAACAAATCCAGCATTACAGAAAACACTGGAAGGGAAAATACAACCCAAGAAAACTAAATACTTTCAAGAAAACACAGAAAGTAATTAACCTCACTACAGTAAAACAAAAAGCAAACAAGCACACAACCTGATGACCACAGCCAACATAAAAATCACAGGATCTAACAGCCACTGGTCATTAATCTCAGCATCAATGGATGCAAATCTCCAATAAAAAGACACAGAATAACAGAATGGATACCTAAACAAAACACAGCAATCTGTTGCATACAAGAAACACACCTAAGTCACAAAGATAGACATTACCTGAGGATAAAGGGTTAGAAGACGGCTTTCCAAGCAAATGGACAAAATAAGCAAGCAGGAGTAGCCATTCTAATATCTGATAAAATAGACTTTCAACTAAAATTAATAAAAAGAGATGGGGAAGGGCACTTCATACACATCAAGGGAAAATTCCACCAGGAAGATATCACAATCCTGGAACATCTATGCCCCAAATACAAGGGCATCCATTTGCAAAAGAAACATGGATAAAACTTAAACCACACATAGATCCCTACACATTAAGAGTGGAAGACTTCAACACCCCACTCCCAACAAAGGACAGGTCAACAAAACAGAAAATAACAAAGAAACAATATCTCTAACATAGGTCATGAATCAAATGGACCTAACAGACATTTACAGAACCTTACACCTAAACACAAAAGAATTTACCTTCTTCTCAGCACCTCATGGAACCTTCTCCAAAATAGACCACATAGTTGATCACAAAGCAAGCCTCAACAAATACAAGAAGATAGAAATAATCCCTTGTATCCTGTCTGATCACCATGGAATAAAGCTGGACCTCAACAACAACAGAAATAGCAAAAAGCCTACACACACATTGAAACTGAACAACTTGCTACTAAATGACAGCTGGGTCAGGGAAGAAATATAGAAAGAAATTAAAATCTTCCTAGAACTCAATGAAAATGAAGACACAACATACCCAAACTTGTGGGACACAATGAAAGCAGTGCTAAGAGGAAAGATCATACCACTAAGTGCCTTCAAGAAGAAATTTGAGAGAGCTCATTCAAGCAACTTAATGGCTCACTTAGACACCCGAGAAAAAGAAGAACCAGACACACCAAAAAGGAGTAAAAGGCTGGAAATAATCAAACTCAGGGCTGAAATCAATCAATTAGAAACAAATAAAACAATTAAAAAACCAGTAAAACCAAGAGCTAGTTCTTTGAGAAAATCAACAAGATAAACAAACGCTTAGCCAAGCTAACTAAAAGGCAGAGACACACCATCCAAATCAACAAAATCAGTAATGAAAAAGGGGACATAACTACAGACACTAAGGAAATCCAAACAATCATTAGAACTAACTTCAAAAGTCTATATGACACAAAATTTGAAAATCTAAATGAAACAGACAATTTTCTTGATTGATTCTACTTACCAAAGCTGAACCAGGACCAGGTAAATCAATTAAATAGTCCTATATCCCCCAAGGAAATAGAAGCAGTCATTGAAAGTCTCCCATCCAAAAAAAAGCCCAGGACCTGATGGTTTCAGCACAGAATTCTACCACACCTTCAAGGAAGAGCTAAATCCAGTTCTCTTCAAACTATTCCACAAAATAGAAACAGAAAGAACACTACCAAACTCATTCTGTTAAGCCACATTCACCTTGGTACCTAAACCACACAAAGACCCAAGAAAGAAAGAGAATTTCAGGCCAATCTCCTTTATGAACACTGATGCAAAAATACTCAACAAAATACTGGCAAACCAAACACAAGAACTCATCAAAGATATCATCCACTATGACCAAGTAGGCTTTATCCCAGGTATGCAGAGGTGGTTCAATATACAGAAATCCATCAATGTGATCTACCAGGTTAACAAACTAAAAGAAAAAAAACCACATGATAATCTCCCTAGATGCTGAAAAAGCATTTGACAAAATAGAAAATCCATTCATGTTTAAAGTATTCGAGAGATCAGGGATACAAGGCACATATCTAAACATAGTAAAGGCGATATACAGCAAGCCTATGGCCAACATCAAACTGAACGGAGAGAAACTTAAAGCAATCCCACTGAAATCAGGGACAAGACAAGGCTGCCCACTCTCCCCATATCTCTTCAACATAGTTCTGGAAGTCCTTGCTAGAGCAATAAGACAGTTAAAGGAGATCAAGAGAATACAAACTGGAAAGGAAGAAGTCAAATTATCAATTTTTGCAGATGATATGATAGTATACCTGAGTGACCCCAAAAACTCTACCATGGAACTCCTACAGCTGATAAACACCATCAGCAATGTGGCCAGATACAAAATTAACTAAAAAATCAGTAGCCCTCCTGTATACAAAAGACAAAAGGGCTGAGAAAGAAATTAGGAAAACAACACCTTTCACAATAGACACAAATGATATAAAGAACCTTGCTGTAACCCTAACCAAGCAAGTCAAATACTTGTATGACAAAAAATTTAGGTCTCTTAAGAAAGAATTAGAAGAAGATATGAGAAGATGGAAAGATCTCCCATGCTCATGGCTTGGCAGGATTAACATAGAAAAATGGCCGTTTTACCAAAAGCAATCTACAGATTCAATGCAATTCCCCTCAAATTACCAACACAATTCTTTACAGACCTGGAAAGAAAAATTCTCAACTTCATATGGAATAACAAGAAACCCAGAATTGCTAAAACAATCCTCTACAATAAAAGATCTTCTGGAGGTATCTCCATCCCTGATCTAAAGCTGTACAATAGAGCAACAGTAATAAAAACTACATGGTACTGGCATAGAAACAGAATGGTGGATCAATGGAACTGAACAGAAGACCCAGAAATAAACCCACACACTTATGGATACCTGATCTTTGTCAAAGATGCCAAAACTATACAATGGAGAAAAGATATCATCTTCAACAAATGGTGCTG
>JAEOAE010000696.1:0-20558 GCA_036365155.1 Meriones psammophilus | reverse complement strand
GCAAGAGACGGTAGTCCTTGACTTCTCTTCTTCTCACTGTCCTTCTTTTCTGTGTTGCTAGATGTCCTCATCGTACACATATCGAGAAAGAAGAAGTTTCTTTTTCATCTCTCATTTGCTGCGATACAAAGCTCTTCTGCTTTACACATCAAACCTTCAAATGACCAATGTAAACTCATATACATACAGGTCCTCATGTAACTTTCTCTCTCTGCGTCTTTCTCCATCTCTGCATGCTTTTCTTTTTCTCTCTTTCTCTCTGGGCTTTCTCTATCTCTCTCTGCATGCTCTTTTGCTATTCCCTGAAAAAAATTTTTCTCTCTTCAAAGGGCAGCACGCGCTGGTGGTCTGCCCTTCTTCTCCTCCCTGCGGACATGCGAAGCTCTCTTGCTGCATCGTCATCTCTCTTTCTATCTATGAGGCAGGACGTTTTGTATGATACTCCTCTCTGATGAAAAAGTCTAACGCTATACCTTATCCTGGAAGCAATGCAATATCTCCTCACTGAAGTGGAGCTAAACTTATGATGATATATATATATATATTTCTCTTGAGGAGAATTAACATTTAATGACATATATATATGTATATGTCGTTGAAATCGACTTAACCGTGTCTTGGCATGGACGTATATAGATGTATACATGAATGTTTTGTGCATCCCTGTATTGAACTGGTGGTGGGGCCTTGTCTCATTCATCCTCTGCGCGGATTCTTCTTCGTCTTCCGCTACTATTCTCGCTGCCTCATCTTGCCACGCACCACATATATATATCTATAGATAGACAGATGTGGATAAGAGAAAGCGTTCGTTCTTGTATGTATCTCCTGCTTGCATTGCGCTTGCAGGTGGTCGGGACATGCCTTCGACTGGACGCTCTCGAGCAGCCGCAGCTGCGGCAGACGAGGATGTCGCAAGCTTCGCGGGTTTGATCGAAAGAAGCCCATTGCTGGTAGAAAATACTTCTTCCTCAACTCGCAACAGCTTCTTCGTCTTCTTCTGGTTCATCTTCTCCTTCCTCTACTTTTGTTCTTCTTCCTCTCGGCCTCTTGCTGCTGCTGCTGCAGGGGGTTTGTATTCAAGGTCACTTGCAGGTGCTGCAAGCTCATTTGCTGAAAGAAGCGACGAAACCTTCTTTTCTCTCTATTCACAGCAGCAAACCCCGCCATCCTCCACGTCCTGCTGCAGCAATCAAATAACGTTCCCTCTCCGCTAGAAGCAAGAGCAGCAGCAGCAGCAGCAGCAGCACCGCAGCCGCTCTACGCGCACGTCGCGGGCCTGCGAGCAGCTGCAGCAAAAGCGGCAGCCCTTCGCCTCTGCGAGAACAGGGAGTACGACCATACTTCACATGCACCAGAGTTTCCTCCCTCGAAAGAGCACACTTCAACGAGCTTTCATCCACCTCGCACACATACGTATCTCTATCTCTCTATCTGCTATCTCCCTCTCTCTCTGTATGTAGATATGGCACATGTCGGTGTAGGGAGGGTGTGTCGAGACGGAGAGAGCTGCCACGAGTGGTTGTTGTTGTCGTCTTTGTATGTACACTACTGCCGGCGGCCATGATCTTGCTCTTCTTCTTTTGTCTTTTCATTTCCTTCGCAGCCTCGAAGAGTTCTTTTCTCTTCTCTTCATTCTGGGCGTTCCCAGTGCCTCTGTGCGTCTATTCCGAACAAGTGAATAACTTCTCTTTCGCCCTTCAAAGAAAGAAAAGATGTATCCAGGCGAAGACGAATCCAGAAAGCTTTCAAAAGAGAGCCACATGAAGCCCGCAGACCATCGTCAAGCGAAGAAGAGACAAGTTTACGCCTGCCACGCCAATATATCTATTATTTATCTCCTCCAATTGAATGACATACATATACGTCTCGATATGGAAGAAAGAGAGAGAAAAGAGAAAAAAAAGAAAGATACAGGAGAAAGAACAAGGGGAGCAGAAAAGAGAAAGAGAGGCTGTGTATATGGAGATAGAGCATTGTGTATCCTCTTTGAGAGGTACTTGGGAGGAGACGCATGGACAGTGGATTGCGCGCTCTTCTCTGGATAGAGAAGTTGAATGTGTGTGAGTGCATTGCAGATTGTTTCAGTTGAGGACTTGCCCTTCTTCCTTTCACAATTGATATCGCCTTTTACACGCCCGCAGCATCTTCTTCTTCTTCTTCTGTGGTAGGCTGCAGCAGCAGTGCAATCCTGGCGGCAGCTGCAGGATTCCAATCGAGCAACAGCAGCAGCGGCAGCAGATCTTCAACAGAGACGCAGCAGCACAGCATTTCGCATGCAACAGCAGGGCAACTACTACTTGAAATGCCTTCAGGCCGCAGAGAGCAAGGAGAAATGGAGCATGAAGAAGAGACGGAACAGCACGAGGAACAGCAGCAAACAGCAGCAGGAGCAACAGCAGCAAGAGCAACAGCACCAAGAGCAAAACAGCACCAAGAGCGACAGCAGCAAGAGCAGCATCAGCAGCAAGAGCAACCGCAGCAAAGCAACAGCAGCCAGAGGACGGCAGCCACAGGGATGGCAGCCAGAGGGACGGCAGCGGCAGGAACACTTAGGCTCCTTACGGGAGAGAGAAGGCGCAGCAGACACGTGATAGAGGAAGAAGCCATGTAGAGCCTGGAGGAGGCAGTCACCATTAGACAAGAAGGCGCACCGAAGTAATGATGTTTCTAATGAAGCAGAAGAAAGAGACGAAGAAGAAAGAAGTGAAGAAGAAAGAGATGAAGAAGAGCTCAGTATGTCTGTTGTGTAGCACGAGAACTCTCGCCGCCTGTACCAGAGTTGACGCGGCCATGGCGGGTGCCGGACACGGGCTTCTTCAGCGAAATGCGTGTCGATCCTTCCGCACCAGCAACACCGCAGCTCACTGTAGCAGCAGCAGCATCAGCATAAAGTCATTCCAATTGTCTTGGGATACGACAGCAGCAGCTGGAGCAGTGAGAGAGGTACCTGGCATCAGCAGCAGCATAGTGGCACTCGAGACAACCGCGAGAGAAAGGAGACTCGGAAGACATGCAACAGCAAAAAACCCTTCGCGCTGGTAGAAGATTTCTATGCACGGGATGTGGGTGCCTGTTGTTGTGTTTGTTGTTCTGGCAGCAGTCCATTCTTTATTGATCTGCAGCAGGCAGCAGAGACACATCAGGGGAGGAGTTCTTGTCAGCCGAAGGCCAGGTCGCCCTCAACAAAACGCGTGCGCTGCTACTGCAGCAAAGAAGAATGAGCTCCTATGCAGCAGCGACGGCAAAGCCTCGGGGCGACATGAAGTCCAGCAGCACTTGCCTCAGCAGCAGCAGCACATCCGTCAGCAGCAGCAGCATCGGTTCTCCCGCGGCGGATCCATCCGCAGCAGAGACCAGAGAAGGCGAAGAAGAAGAGCTCTCAAATGAAAGAGACAGTCACCAAGAACGAAGAAAAGAATGCAAAGCCCGACACCTCCTGAAGGCGTTCCTTCTGACACAGGGGAGTGCAAAACACCAAGGGCAGCAGCAATGTGGATCAAGGTGAAGGCCAGCAAGAAGAAGCAAATTCTCTGGGACGGTCAGGCGTCATGCGAAGAGAACTTCTGGAAACACTCGGATGGCGGCTTTCTCCTACGAACGCATGCGGTAAAATCAACATCCATAGTGGATAATCTTTGCTCTCTCTATCGTAGGAGTGCATGCTGTGAAGATCTACATCCAAGGGTATATTCTTTTGCTGTCTCTTCTGCTCAAGGATTCATGCAGCTGCCTTGTGCGGGTCTACAAAGAAAGAAAGAAGTAGAATTCTACCCTTTACACTCAACATGGACTACTGCTGGAGCTGTCCAGTTGTAAAGGAGGTCACCGAAGTGCGTGCTTGTCTTTCAACTGGCACAGAAAAGTCATAGCAGGAGTTTGTACGTAGCGATTGGAAGGAGGTGACGCAGTGAGCTTTGGTATGGCG
This sequence comes from Meriones psammophilus, assembly GCA_036365155.1. Taxonomy (NCBI): domain Eukaryota; kingdom Metazoa; phylum Chordata; class Mammalia; order Rodentia; family Muridae; genus Meriones; species Meriones psammophilus. The sequence continues at coordinate 16,630 of JAEOAE010000696.1, read as the reverse complement.
TATAGGAATAGGGAAGCGTGAAATGTTGACAAAGTAGCTGGGCTGGTTTGTTTGCGTTTTTTGTTGCTTCACTCTTGCCTTTGTTCACAAAGAAGAGTCTTCGCTGATATCTTCAGTGAACTAAATAAAGAATTCCTCCATGTAAATCGATTCTTCATCTTGCCTGCGAGGACCTGTGCCACCAGCATCCCCAATCCACCAAGTCAATAAAGTATTCTATTATATATATATATATATATATATCAGTGTTCCTATGCAAACCATACATATATATATGTATTTATTTACGTATCAGTGTCCCCTGGTCGTCGTCCATCTGCTACTTGACGCAAGATATTTGTCTGTATGGTAGGAAGTATTGAAGGTTTTCACTTGTTCATAGAATTGTGGAGCCGCCATGTCGCCGGTGGGCTTGAGAAGGGGCGAAAATGAGTGAGGGTTCCATCATCAAAGCAGAAAAGTAGTCGTGCATCTCCTGCAGCGTCTCCCCACGTGGTGGCTGCGTGTTGTTCTCTGCAGGGAGAGAGTTCTGCGTTCCTTCGGCTGGGATGTCCTCTACTTAGTGCCACTACTACAAGAATTCAACGAAGAATTACTTTTAGTCAGAGATAACCCACAAACATTGACTCTTGCAAAAGATGTATTTTCTGTAATGCCCATAAGGGCGCGTCTGGCTATGGGGAAGTATATATATCTATTCATATGCGTATGTATATATCATAAGGCAGATTTTATGCAAAAGATAGATAGATCTACATACATATGCGTGGTAATGCACTTCTATGATGATGCGTAGTAAAAGCACTTTATGATGATGCTATACGTCTCCGACATGTATGTGCATATGCAGGTACATACGCATATATATATCGATGTACATATGTATGTATATGTGCGTACACATGAATAATATATGGTTATGCAGGGACATGTGTGTACATGCATAGGTTGTATGGTTAGAAACGTACGTGTATTAGCTTTCAACGACTGATAACCCTGGTGGACTATGGAGTATCTATTTCCATGCTTACATTTGTACGAACAATTTTCCGTGTGTAGGCTCTCGGGATGACGTAAGAAGTCAAAGGTACACTTACGTAAGAGACGTACATGTATATGTTCATGTTTGTATGTACATATTTTACGTGCGTAGGCTCGCGATGACGGCTGTGATCAACAGTTCACTATTTGGAGGTCTCTGTAGCTGCTTGGACATGTCTAATCGCGCGTCACAGTGCCTGGGCCAGGTATACTCGTCTATGAAGTGCCAGGAAGACGCCGCTGTGCAAAGCAGGACCGCATCGCAAATCTCCAGCAGCTAGAGAGTCACTGGCAATGTCCTTGCTGGACTTTGAACATTCATAACTGCCGCTCTCAATACAACGACCTTCACGACAAGGGCGTGACCGCTGCTACTCCTGTCGTTTCATGCGACCTACGGGCCTACGCCAGAACTCCACCATTTTTGCAGCATCTCCACTTATATGATGTAGGTCAGCTTCAGCTGCCGGTGACCAGTGCTGCAATAACGGCACGTTGCGCCGGATATATATGTAGTCGGAGACACGCACGCAGAGGTATATCTGCCGGCCAAAATAACAAGATACCTTCGTATAAGCGGCTGTCTAGTTGCTTGCAAAGAAGACGTCCCTCTGCTGGTGGCACGCTTTTATTGTTATCACAATCACTCAGCGTGATGCGGTCCGCAGAGAGATCCCGTCGGAGACCAATTGAACTTTGCTGTTCAATGTAAATGCGCAAAGTGTGTGCAACACTTTGAACTAAACACGTTATGCAGAGATGCGGAAATTGTACAAGCGTGCAACCGCCAAGGTTTCGTGCCAGGGATAAAACGGTATGGCTACAAGTGTTCGATTTGCGCGAGCCGGTGCAACTTTGTAAAATCTACTTGACATGGCGCTTTGCGCCGTCTATGGTTCATCAATGCATCTTTTCACTTGCTGGCGAAAAGAGCGTGAGACCATCTGTTGTTTAGATATCTGCATTGTTGCCCACATAAAGCGATCAAAGCCTGCGACCGAGATTTCGGAACATAACGCGGAAGCCGCACCTTTTGGCGACATGCTTTTCTGCGGTCCGTTTACAACCTCACTGCGCTACAGAAATGAGTGCGAAAGTGTCTTTTACTGAAGGTTTTCTGTTTCCAATTATTCATCTTGACACACAGTTGCGGCGAAGTTAGTCTATTTAGAAAGCTGTACCTTTCACACTGCTCGATAATTTCTCTAAAGCAGTGCAGGTGCACTGTCTCCTCTACACCTAGTTAGGGCGGCACGTACGTGAACAGCGTTGTGCGCAGATTCATTGCAGCAGGCACTTTCTGCTATTCTGTCCGTGTCTAAATGGGAAGGTTTCCATTGGTGGATTATACAGTTTTCATCCGACGTCTGCGCTCGGGAATCGCATGAGAGGCGGTCCGTGCAAACCGCATCGCACTTAAAGCAGATATCGACTATTTCGGCGGCTACGGCGCGCAACTTTCCGGTTTCGAACTTGCTTGAAAATTCCTCCTAGCTTTTTTTTTTTTTTAATGGACCAATAAAGGCGTGTTAGTTTTTAGGAGTGGAGTCGCGGTGTACGCTTGAGATTGAGAGAGAAGGCTCTGGCGATTCCTCACATCTCAAGATATATTCAGTGTGTAACGATTACCATTACCCGCGTAAAGAGATGTAGGCCTTCCAAGAACCAGCACCGGAAACATCTAGACCAGGCAGCAAACAAAGATGGTAGGAAGTATCATGTAGGTACGACGGCCCTTTCACCGCGGTGTCCTCCTCTGGACACGTGTGCTTTTTTCATGCTGAGATATGCCTTAGGTGGCTTTAACTCCTGTTGAACGACCAAAGTGAGCTCTCCGTGTTAACTGGTAGCCCATCTTGCTAAGTGACATATTAACTTTGACAGAAATCGGTGGATGCATCCCGGGGTCGGTGTAATATGTTTTTCACTGAGCGGGAAGACAAAAGCCTTATTTGTATTGTATTTTTGTATCCTTCTCCTCTAAACGTTTATGTGTTTGTACACATGGTGAGTTTCAAATCAATAAAACTCGTCCCCGGTGTGATTTCTATGTTTGTTACTTGCGGCAGAAGGTTATATTGAAGCTGACCCTGTGTGTCGCTCAGCACAAGCCAGCTGTGAAAAGAAACTGTACAACTTATCACTGCTGCAAATAACCTTGGCGCGTCTGGGTGAGCAACGGTGTCAAGTTGTAATCAGGAATCTGATTTGTTCGCCAGTACCGAAATTACCGCAGACTTCGTTGCCACAGACTGGCTGGATTTACTGTTGCGTATGTGGGTATTAGGCGTAAAGCAGGCGCCTGGACAGAAAGCAAAATTGTGAACCATGCTTCTGATCATGTGTATATATTCTTCTACCTCACAGACCTCCCTCACATATGTACACTAGATCTGCTTGTAGCTCTTGTAATGAAGGACTAACTCAGACGAGACACCAATCGGTACACCTATTCCGTATACCACTGAATCATAAGCTCTACAGAAAGTATGATCTTCCACTCCACTACTGTTGTTCTGCTGGGACACTAAACGTTAACCTGCTGACGCATACCGCGATGGAATATGCAGGCATCCATTCACGAAAGTGTACGTCCTAATATAGGTTTGAATCTACACATGCCTCATATATACGCTTACACACCAAGTGTATGTGCCACGGAAACCAACAGCGCCCGCGCGTTCAAAAGAACGTCTGAACAGATCAACGATTATCGGTCGATGTGACATTACGGTGTTACAATTTGCTGTCAGTTCAGTTCAATCTGCCTTGTCTTCTTTGGGTTCGTGCGGGCTGGAATTCTACCCGGATTCTACCCGGCGGAATTTTTTAAAAAAAGGCATTCAACAGCATACGCGCCCTATTACACTAATGTTGGGAAAATGCCAACAAAACATGCAGATGTTATACGCTTAATCACTCTTCACGAAATGGAAGCTTCATGTATGCGTACATGGCGCATACGAGTACATACGGGCGCCGTGTATGTTTGCACCACGACGTCGATAGAAGGTATAGGCAATACAAGGATGTGACCAACTGAAAGTTTGCCAATTCAAGTAGGTCGCGTCGAAGCCCCCATAACATGTGCTCAGTGCCATGTTCATCACTTAAGTGACCTCTTCCGCTGAGACGCCTCTTTTCCTCCGAAGTTGTCTCTGACTTGGAACGCGTCAGATCAGAAATTCAACTTTGAGACATGACAGACCATTAGGTTTGACACTTTACACGTCAGCAGAGGTAAATATACTACTCTCAAAGAAACAGTGGCAAACGCCAAGACGCACTAGCATCAGGCAGACCTCAGATTGAACACAGAAGGTCAAGGACGTGATTTCTCATGACGTAAGCAACATGTATCCACCAACGCGAAACGGCATAAAGTAGTGCAGAGGAGGCGATGTGTCAGTTCTTAGGTCCCTCATGTGCAGATGAAGTTTTTGCGCCCGTGACGATCACGTGGAAGACGAATACACAAATCAGCCGGATTCAAAGCCAACCTCTACGCTAATTGCATGCCAGCTGTAGATTCGTTGCTCCATGCCCATCTCAACGAAAAACGAGAAGAAAGCCAGACGACCACGCAAGAAAAGAAAAAAAGCAGAATTGCTTTGGAACTGGCAACAAAGATGCACTAAATTATTGCTACTTTGGCAAGGGAGGTACGTCATTGGGCGGAAGATTCTCGTTCGTACTCGATTGATACGCCAGGACAGGTCTGAAACAGAAGCAGACTCGTTTTGCCAAGGAGAAAGTCACCGCGTATGGGTGCTGGAAACTCAACCAACTTGAGGCTGGCCCGGCACAGTGAAGCTATTTTCTTTCAGGTGAGGTGACTTTGCCAGCGCTTCGGGTTTCTGTTTTATCTGCAGTAAGACAGACCATCACAGACAGTGACGCTATATGTAGTACATTGTAAAGGAATATAGAGTGTGACCTTTCGTGTATAACGAGCTGCTGTGCCAGTAGAAGGCTAAAACAGCACTGGTGAAAGTAGTGTGCCTCAGCGCATGCAAAAGTTCACGTACAGCTAGATATGCACGGTGCATACATCCTGGTCAAAAAAGCGACCGCACCGCACCCTGTCGACATGTGTCTGTTGTGGAACAACAAACAGTTATATTCTGTGTTAGTGTGCAACAAGGGGAGTTCCCATTGTGGGTGAGGAGCGTACACGTATCCATCTGTGCACGATCAGCAAGTACAACTGCAAGACAAACTTTTTAGTAACCGCGAGACAAGTGGTCAGCCTCTTCTAACTGAGGAAGCGCGTGAATTCTACTTTGATCGACGTCCTCCTCTCTGCGCTCGACATCTCTCTCATTTACCCTCAACTTTTTTTTGTTTGGAACCCGCCCCCGGCGTAGCCTTCGTGAGAGCTTCACGTCAAGTTGCTGGTAAAGCCGTCCCGCTGGATTGTCTGATCAATACGTTGTTTGCGAACGCATGGAACAAACAGATACACATGCGTCTATCTGAAGACTGTGCATGCTTTCTTGATTAGTGGCTACATACCAAGACAAGTGTGCGCGGGTGTATAGATTGCAGCGCATAGTTATCCGCAACAAATGAATATACTCTTTTCCCGTTGTACATATATTAGTATATTGGTTTACATGCAGGGAACGCATTCGTCTCTCCGTCTCTCGCAAGTAATGGTAGTAGAGCCTTTGAAGAGATGACCCAGACCAGTACTCACTCGCTTGTGGCGTCAGGGCCAGATATTTTCAAAGCGTGATTGCCGTGGTACAAGGTATGTCCATACGTGTGAGCAGGAGTAAAAACAACGCTGCTATATGCAGCATCCATTGGGAGTCATTTATATCTGTATAATGAGCCATCATAAGTGACACCTCTATGATACCTTGTGATGGTGCTTGCACAATTGTTCTACCGTACTGTGGTGAGGGGTTCGCTTTTTTAAGCAGCTAAGTCGAATACGCGAAACCAGGAATGCAGAAGCATGGAAAATCCTGAGTGGCGCACCGCCGAGGCTAAACGTGAGATGATTGCACAAGGCGTAATAGTAATGCTCTGACAAGTGCGCTTTCATAACCTAGCAACTATTGTGAAACGAAAGGTCAGTGTGTTCCTTCAGTAGGTGGATAACAGTTCAGCGGTGTGGGGAGAGTTCTAGAAATGGACATAAACGATGCCCAAGGAAAGGATGAGCGACTGATTAACGCGATGTGTCCTTCCTGAACCTCCAGAGTTGACTGTCAGGTAGCTGTGTCGATCTCCATACACGAGCGAGTGTGTATACATGCTGTTTCCTTTTCTGTTGGTCAATACCAAAGCCTCACCATGGCGGCTTCTTCTAACGACTCACCGAAGGACCTACCTGCGTATTCTGTAGTCGCTGAATGAGTTCCATTTCTCCCCTTTTCAAGTTTGCTACGAGTGCTTCAGTCCCGCGCCCTAATCATTTCTTTTGCCACCTGCGCTGGGTACTCTTCCCTGTGTCTTCTGGGCCCTCTTCCTCTGCCAAACAAACGCGTTCGTTGCAATTAAATCGCTTAGTATAGATGGTGTCTTGTTGTTAATTCTGAACTCGAGAAGTGCTTCAAAACACACAGAGGTGTATATATATATATATATATATATATATGAGCATATGCAAGGCAGATGCCAAGTATATGAAGAGCTCGAGCAAATGCATGCCGCAAATGGGCACACTGAGACTTCTCGCATCTAGTGTCATCTGACAAACGGGTTACATTGGACTCCAACCGCAAGCAATGAGACACTCTTTACTTGCATCTCTGTGTATACCTATGCACGCAGAGGAGGCAGCAGGGTTGCTGACAACGTAAGGGCATTGTTGGTATTCCACAATGTTCGATTTCCGTTGCGCTGTGGGCTGGCATACCGCTTTCTGCAGTAAAGGCAAAGATGGGATAACTGAATAAGGTGGAGCCGAAGTGGTTGGTTGTAAAGAAACTGAAAAAGAGGCGGCGCATGTTGCATGGCGTTGACCCCGAGAATGAGCTGCGTACGCACAGAAAACTTCAGGAAACTTCGTAGATGAATGTCTGAATGTGTGCCTCTTCAGGTACTGGTGAAAAAACTATTCTTTTGAAACACTACCGGATGTGTGTGCCTGCAGAGGAATACAGAACAAAGGTTCCTGTCTTCGAGCGCAGCGTCCAATCTACAGCGTGAAGCTGGAAGACAGTTTGCGTTGCAGCGGCCATTCACTGGTGACAACGCAGCCTCTCTAGAGGTGTGAAAACTGAAAAAGTGGCTTGAGTCAGAAAATGCGTCAGCGAGACTTCAGCAATTGTCTAACACGAAGCACTTTCTCCCCAAGAAGCCAGGATCTTTACCTGCTCCTCTTCTCTCCTCTTCTTAATTCACCTGTTGTTGCTAATCATAACAGATCTCTCATGGTTGTAATATCTTTCTTTGCACGCTTGCAAGTGAGAGTCTTGTGAGGCTTTGGCCTGTAGTTCCTTCTGCCCGGGACTTCTTCCCTGTTGTTAAAGATGTCTCACAAATTTCAAGAGAGCACCGTCCATTTAGCAGACGGTGAAATCAACGTGGCTCAACCAGGCTTGGTAGGTAATTCACTATTATATCCACACAAACTGCAGTGGAACACCAGGGACATGATTCAAAGGTATGAAGTAAACTATGAGGTACGATCTTCTGCAGCATATAAGCTGATTCATGCACAAAAGTGAAACCTAGGTGCGACCGTGAACACAGTGCTCCATGCCCTTTAGGTCTATGTGGAACTGCACTACCGCAACATTTGTTGATAAGGCAGACTCACGCACGGTGTTTGCTCGTGTCCATATCCTAATGAAACGTCAAAGCGACGTACGCGTCTGTCATCAGAAGGAAAAGTACTTGCCGCTACGCTTCGATTCAGTCTATAAGCCAGGCGAATTCATTGTTCAGCGTCCTACGTACTCTGACCACGACATTCACCAGTGACTTACAAGGGATCCGGCATATTGTGTATAGATGTTTGTACATTGGAAATGTTCTCTAGTGAGTGACGGAGAGACTTTCTACGAAACTTAACTGTATAAGCTACCTGACGTATAACGTCTTGATATGTCAAGAGAAGTTATAGCCGCCTCCGTGGAGACCAGGCAGGTTTTCAGTGCAAGCATATAAAGATGATGTAGTTGCTAGATTTCGAGAGATGCAGAATGTATAGCACTTCGCCTGTCTATGCCTTAACTGCCTTTTCGTGCATACAAGAAGAGCAGCTACAGTCTTTTAGCGTTGCTGTAGACATACAACTCAGTACAACTGTCTCTGTCCCTGTTTAGTGCCGACGTGCCACAGTGTCCTGCCTGTTAGGCTGCACAGGCCAGTCGATCGGAAAGCACGCGTGGGCTCAAAGTGATAGATATTAGTGCAATTATGCGAAGGGCGACACAGAATACATTGACCCATGTCTACGCGATCGCTCACGTATCGTCAGAACAAGGACAGCATCGGCTGATACAAGCAGCTGCATCTTGGTCCAGTGTCACTGTCATTTGGTGGAAACCATTTTTATATCTTTAGACTCGTCAATTCGTTTGTCCACCATGTCAAGTCAGGTGCCATACGTGGGAGCTGTGTCCGAGTTCCCAAACGTTGACATGCTCACTTAAATGCGTAAGATGCACATTATATATATTTATAAATGCGAGCAGCAGCGACGTCACGGCCCTCCTGTATGCAGCTGGCATTCTGTTTACCAGTTTCTATCAATGGATGTCTTGTAGCGCCCGTCCGCGACCGTCGGACAAATGTGCGTTTAGACTGTTTCGTGCACTCATGCAGCTCTCTTTTACGAAGCGACTTCTCCATGCCCGCCGCGACCACATGTGATGCACTGGGAACATGCGCGTTTCAAATGTTATTAGCTTATGGTGCGTTGCCTTCCAACGGTGTAAAACCATCCGCAACCTCCGAATACATTGACGACAAAAAGATGCACGAAAGAAGCTTTCAGCGCCTTATTCACGTGTCCACTGACAGACGAGTTAAATCCAGCACATCTGTTTTCCCTGTACAGCAGATGATGTTCCATAGACCTGACTCATGCGTTTGCCTTGTAATACGGCAGTTGATTCAGCTATGCAAAAAAACGGTCATCTAGGATGAACTGCAGTCTAATTTGTCTCCAATATTTCCGTGTTGAGTGTTTGGCAGACCTGCGTTGTTGCTCATTCTTCATTCGCGCTTCATCACGTTTCTGTTGGCTTTCCTCGCTAACAGCAGATTGTGAGATTGGGCATCTTTCATTTGCCGGACACGCTCTCATTATAGCCTGCAGTAGAACTCGTGCTAAAGCTTCCGACCCGCTTGCAAATAGATTTACGCATACGTGTGTTTTTCTAACTTTTCGTGAAGACGATTAAAACTCTACACGACAGCAGCGTTGCTGATTCTGCTCAACACGAAGATGCATTTGACCAACCTAAACTGTGATCGAAACATACCTGCAAAGCGATCCATGCTTACTACAGTATATGATGTAGCATGCGGCTGCCCTAAAACCGTTGCCACCGTACGTGAACAATACATGTATTAACGCTTGTCACACCTACTCCACTTTGAACGGGTTGGTGTGCGCTTTCCTATATGCTGCGTTCCTTTGAAGTGACGGCCTACTGGCTGGCGTGTGAAGGGGACGAAAGTCTCGGTTCACGACCTTCTCAGACAGATAGGCGACGCGTGTACATCCACACCTGCGCTAAATATGGAGATGTGGAGAAGCAGTCGTGCGATACACGCCTTCTTACAAAAGTACGCATGTAGATGTTGCGTGAACAGGTACATCACAATGTTTCCAAAGCATAACCTAACGCTGCTGTCACAAGCTTACAGCCTTGTGCTCAGCAAGAGCCTTTGTGAAGAAGGCTTAGTTTCTTATAAGTACACTACGAGGCAGTAATAGCAGAATTGAGGAAGCGCGTTTATTACTTCTTTCTGCGTACAGAAAAAATATGAAGGTGTATGGAGAGAAATCAGTCTACGTCTGCACCTTTCAGTTTGCATGCGCAAATGAGCAAAATATAGCATGCTCTTCGTTGAAGGGCAAAACACTACCTTCCCGTCGTATTTTCGAGTAGCACCAGCGCGGCCGCACAGTACGCATTCCGTCCGTACCTCTTCTCTTTCATGCTGTCGCTGTTCTGACGAAGTTTAATATTCTGTAGCTCCTGCGCTTTCCGGCGCGTCTCCTCAATCTTTTTCCATGCTCGGGCCTCTTCTTGCTGATACAGCACGCCCCGTATTCTTGTGTAAAATGTCCAGGGTCGACTGGAAGGAAATACTGTTGACGGTTATGCGTGCCACTGACTAGAACGCGCTGCACGGACTATTAAGTGATACCAGGAACTAGTTCTGCAGAAGCAGATTTAACGTTTGAGAAGTGTAAACTTTTTGTATCAGGTGGTACAGTGGAAGGGACACAGAAAGGACCATGCCTGGCAGCTTCCGAAGATGCACCAAATCTACGTCGCACGCCCGGGCAGTGACAAAAATGAAAATGTTTCTAGTTTAGAAGTACCGGGGACCTCTCTGAGAAAAAAATAGCAGTCAGCCCTTCCTCAAGAGCGTATTCGACCCCGCGATAGAGATGGGAAAATGATGTGTAGAAGGTCTTCTCGTCAGCAGAGGTAGCGTATTGCAGCTGTCAGTTTTCAGAAGCTTCCGGACGCTAAGTCCTTCAAAGTCGCGAGACACACTGGGAATTTTAACTGGAGAGAAAGCTTCTCCGGCAAGCGGGTTGCTACTCGGTGCACTTTACCGTAAAAACTAGCTCGTGTGCGCCTAATACGCAGATGAGCGAGTAGTTACACAAACCTTCTGTCGGATAGGTTTGAAGGCTGCATATCCGTCAGCAACGCTAGTGTACAACCGCTGCACGCCTACTATCAGCTGCAGAACATCTTCGACGGGAAAATGGCGGCATCTATCAAGAAAGCAGTTAAGAGGTTAGTTTGAAAGTCTCTTGAATCGCTCCAGGAAAAGAGGTGCTGTTTGTCGACTTTACACCAGAGAAGCTAAAGACCATAAGCATATGCATGTGCTCATCTAGTATGAGCGACTGAGCCAATTACGAAAACTCATACAGACACGCGTCTATGTGTGTGCATACACTGGGAAAGAGTGCGCAATGAAGGCGGTTTCATATGCACCTTATCGCGTCTCGTAGGTGTGTTTGCAGTGGTGCTGGGCGCTGATTTGTATCAACGAGGACGGTACGCGAAATTGTCGAGCTGCATATTTCAATGTTTACTACAGTCAGTTTAATGCCCCATAAAACCACAGTATGTCGGTTTCAGCCGGTTTCGCCCACCAGTGATGAACAGACAGGCACGTAACGACAAGCTCCCACCTTGCATCGTCATCGATAAGGTTCCGAGAGAGATACGTGATATACAGATGCTTCAGAGAGAATAGCTCACCTTCAGTAACGCAATGCGATTTGCAAGAAGCTGGGCGTCGAGCTCAGCCCTGTTTATGAGACTCTTTGGCCGCAGCGAGGCTCAACCTCATCTCTTCCGCCATAGTCGGAATAATGCCGTCGCAAATAAAGTAAATTGATCAGTGCCTCCCAGCCAATAAGGAAATTATTCCATGTACTGTCAGCGTGAGTGGTATCCCTGCTGTCGATAGTAATGAAGGGGACTTCGAGGGGTGGTGCTATTCTGCTGCCTGCTGCTGATACTATTGCAGGTGGGCAATAGGAAGCGTGAATTTGTCATAGATGTAATATAGTGTGATGATAATAATTAACTGTGAGATAGAGAACATTCGCCGTTCAGAGATGAGGCAGTTTGCCTCTCAATGTGTTACTGTTGGTCTGTCCCGTTGAATCGTCTGAAACGGATGCTGTACCCTCCATCGGCGACACATGGTGGGACTGCTGTTGAGGCAAGGCATGAAAGTGGCAGCAGCGTTTTGTGCCCCATGAGGTCTGCACGCAGAAACAGGGCGCAGGCTCAATGCCACAAACCGTACTGCGGATGACGAGTGACAAACCGAGGGGCGGCTTCGAGACAACGTTTCTTTGCCAATACCAACTTTCGGACGCTGCATATGAGTCCGTGCTTGTCATCACCCCTTTGTAGGAGGACTCCATTGACAAAACTTTCGTATGCACGGGTTAGAGGGGAAAGCATGCACACAGAACTTCTGCGGCCCCTCCGCTCAAGCACACTGGAACAATGGGAAACAGACACCGTTCTACATGTACACGTAAAAGAGATCGCGTGTCGCCCCTCTGCGCACACATATTGCTGCACAACTGGTTCAGGGTACGAATGCTGCTATCGTATTAGGTGGTGCCTGTATTAGCGAGTATGCACGCAACGCTGCGCGTGTAAGGCTGCAACGTCTTAGCTAGACAAAAACTGAAACAAGACACTGCATATCTGTTTGGCGCTCCGACGTCCACACTTGTACCGCGAGTGTCCTGTATGCCCGGATGTCTCTTACAAAGAGCCTTCGCGTCAGGCGACTCAGTAGCAATGGCACCATCGGCGTCATCGGTCAATGCAGAGTGATCCGAGCAACCGTTCCCTACTCCTGTGGCTGAGCCTTCACAAACGAACGAGAGTTCCTTTGTTAAAACCTTGCACCAGAGAACTTAAGAGGATGCGTGTCAAATCGTCATCTTTTGATGATATCGATTAATGATTTGAAGAAGTAACAAGAGAGGGCAATAATACCAGAAGGGGATGGAATAAAGGGTTAGCCTCGCGCGTTTCTTCGCAACGACGGCAGACTACAGCTGCCCACAGAAACCATCTTTCGCACAGCATAAAACAACTAGGACTCCCCAGCACGTCTGACTGCAGTTGAAGTTCTACGTGGTAACGATGGTTGCCGATAAAGAAGAAGTTCTCCTCAATTTATATGTCATGGCCTTGGAAAGGTGTATGTGCCGCGCTGAGGGGGGATAGGAGGTGAAGACCTCACAGAACTTTCTGCTTGCTGCCACAGTGATCACCTGCAAAAGCCACAAGCTGGGACAATCCGTCAAGAGTAGAGTGACATCGATCCCAGAAGTACTATAAAGCGCTGAACGCTCACACGTCTGCGCTAGTTATGCCGATGCTACGAACCTGTACATTATGGTCAGCGACAAGTTACGTGGCATTACTACAGAAAATGAACGGCAAGAAATTGAAAGACCAAATTACATTCTGGGGTTGGAACGTGTACATCCTGCCGGGAATTGACAAGGATCTCGTTCGATGCCTCTGTCGCCGTTGCTTGTTCCTACGCTGCTCGTGGTGGGAGAAAAGCTGGAAACCAGTTCTCCTCCTTCTGCAGTACGGACGCGCGTTCAAGGTTATCTGCTTTCTTCTCGTGGACTGACGTCGAGGCGAAGCAGAGAGGTCTGATACAAAACTGTAGATCTCAATAACACTACGGAGGCAAGCGCCCCCGTTACTACAAGAGAGCTCTACGAACTCTGGATGACTCGCAGCTGAGGTGCTGAAGCGGAACAGCCATAAAAGAAAACATGTGATCGCCAAACAACACAACTGTAATCTTGGAAGTCTCACGAACTAGCACGTCCTTGTTGTTGACGGAAGACGTTTTAGTGGAATCAAAGAAGGCCTACAGAACATTAAGACAAATGGAAAGGAGCGCGGGCTTTGGGAAAAAGCCTGCTGCTGCCTGCCTGGGCAACGTGCACAAGCGCTTTGCTTATTGAACTCTCTGTCACCCAGTAGAGACTGGCTGGGCTGCACAGACTCTCTCACGCACAAACGTGAAAAATCCTCGCCAGTAGGAGAATACATGCTTCTCTGTTGAACACCACGAGACATGCTTTAGCACATGCATGCCCCAGCTATAATATCACTTATAGCTGAATGCGTAGCAGCAGCAGCAGGGGCAGGCAAGCGTTGCCTTGTCCGTTCCAACCAGTGCTGCTGCTGTTGTTGCTCTTCCTCCTGCAACAATGACACCTTTCGCTTCGCTGCAAAACCGCGTTTACACACGCACCTTCATATGATGCCTAAAGCGAATACATGTTTCACCTGTGTACCCTCCGGTCTGCATGTTAATGGGGTCGGCCAGCCAATGAACCGCAGCATCTGCGCATCGTTTGCCAAACAGGTCACTCGATTTCGGACTAAAGTGTCAAAATGCGACACGGCCCGGACAGCAGCTTCTGAAAAATATAAAGAAAGAACTGGAAAGTAGAATGTGTAAAAAACATGTATCCGGCAACATAAGCACCTGTGGTGAGATAGCATAGGTCGCAACAGCCCGCGGATTGAACGCTTGTCTCCAGACGCTATGTGATTGTTTCAGTCTACGCACCCCCTTTTACTACTTCTCATTTCTGTCTGAAGTGTATGCCGAATCACAACGGGACCGGAGGAGCCTGTTAACGATCGCCCACCCCTCGTTCGCCCCGACAGCAGAATCTGGAGGAGCCGACGGTGTCGACTCTAACTGCTTCCAGTGGCGGCCCAAGCGCATTAGGTAACTGTGTACTGTACTTTTTCAGAACAGACTGCAGCTCTTGAAGAATTGTCATGTTCACAAGCGTAGGTGTAGACCTTGTTGCGTGGCCTTTACGGGAGGATTCTGCGGTTTCCAGAACTCTGTGTGCACCGACGATATCCGACTGCAGCGTACACGGTCTTGCTTCAGCTCGACGCGTGTTGTCTAATGCAGGAGTTTTCCCCTTCTACAGAGAATTTTAAGCAAATTTCATAAGCCCAAGGCTGTGTCGCAGATTGTGCAGCATGGCTTTCTTTCAATTCACAATGTCACTGTAAGCACGTGCGCATACGCACAGCAGGAGCACCAACTGCGCATTTAGTAGTGTCAGCGGCTCAAGTAACGGCAAGCTCAGTTCTCGAACGGCAACCATTAAAGCAAACGAATAGCGGCTTTGGTCTGACATAAAGCTAAGGTGAAGTATGTGCGTACACGTGTATAGTACGCATAGCTGTCGTATGTGAACAACGAAATGGGACGGATCAGCTGTTCTTTGCGCACCCGTGCACGTAGCCAGTGCTACGTAGGCACACCCACAAAATATGAACGAGTGAAGCAAGACTGCCGTCTTCATATACAGAAGAATAAGCCCGAACGAGATTATAGTGCGTGGAACGCAGCAGGACAAATCAGGAAGTGCTAACGTGATGATGTATGGTCTACGTCATGGTTGCGACCATTCACGTACAGCCAAACAGTACGCATCCTCCAAGACGGGCTCTTTGCTGGTACATGCACTATTGGTCCAATTGGCTGCCTGACTCAATTTTCGTGCCGTTGCTCGGAGAGAAAGAGAGATATGAACAAGTCGCACCGGCTGCTGCGATTCGTTACCCTGTTCCGTTCGCATGCCTTCTCCGCGTCTAGAAATGCAAAACGGCGAAAATGGTACAGTTCTCGAACATCTTGAGTGTGAAATTCAGATGGTGTAATTCTGTTTGTACGTGCGGTTCGTCTTTACTACAGAAGGTTCTATGCTGGGGGCCCTCCACAGCAGCATTTCACGTGCAGGCGTACAAACACGAAAAGAAGAAGAGTGTTTAACAGCGGTGTATTAGTCCTTCGAACTAAACTTCGGATTTTGGAAGCTTTAACAGGCCTAGGTACAAGTGTGAACGGCTGCCGCACGCCGTGCAAATGTGGCCTGAAATTTTGCGACTGTACTACATTGAAGCACTAGTCATCAATGTAGGTAGATTGATATATGCTTTTCTGCTGTGTGTGAACTCGGCGCCCCTACTAAAGGCCCTTTCAATGCAAAGACTACTCAGGGCAAAACAACAAGCGTAACATTACGGTCAACGATAGAAGCCACGGCGCAGGCAGTGTAGCGGTGTTCCTAGATTCAACGTTGTGGTTCAACAGCGGTAATACCATTTTTTGAGAGGGGATGACACTGAGATCAACAGTAGGCGCACCTTTGCAGCCTTCACCGTCTTGACAGAGGCTGCACCGAGACAAAGGCCATAGTAAAGTGGTCTTCCTCTAACGGCTGAACACGTAAAAAGCAACCGCTGAACGCGAAGACACAGTTTGACGACGAGCGCGTGTGCAGCGGTGGATAGACTCATCACATCCAAGCGGATTCCCAGAGAGTCGCATAGTACATGTGGTGAGCCACGTTATTCAACGCCGCTATGCAATGGAAGCAATTCGCTGAATATTAAGACCTCGTTAAGCAGATGGTTCGTCACGGTGTGCAGGCCAATACTGAATTACGTAGAGTGCCGGCGCGATGCTGACTTCCTTTCCTGCAGGTCAAATTCGTTAGGAAAAGCTGATTTTTTTAGTATACGTTTGGTGCGTGCACTGGAACGTAGGTTTGTGATATTATTAGACATGTCTACCGTGCAGGGAAAAGGTCGAACCCGAAGCAGGGAAGTGGAGTGTCGGCTCAGACGTCCTTGCTGCAGCATTCTGTGGTGTAGCTTACACGCACCTCTAAATGTGCGCTCACGTGAACGACTTCATCTATCCATGAATATGGGTACACAGCCAGGCAGAAATTACCCAGCTCAGCAGTTTAATCCTCTTTGTGTGGTGGCTCAGTGGGGGCCGGTCTTCTGTGACCTATATCAGCCGGTGCAGGAGGAAATGTCGGTGTTGC
>JAEOAE010000117.1:0-20913 GCA_036365155.1 Meriones psammophilus | reverse complement strand
TTAACCTGGTCCCTCTCCTGACATCCACTGTGTACCTGCTATATACATAGTTGGTTTTATGTACATGTTCATTTTCTGAGAAGAATCTATGTTTTTTCATTAGGTTTTATGAGAGGTCATATCCTCAGAAAATGTCCTTTGCTTTGCATCCTATTATACTTATCCCTAGGAAACCATATCTGGAAAGCTGATTATGTCCTCTTTGTACATCATTTGATGTTATGACTTAATGATGTATCTTGAACCTTGTTTTCAAGAGAATGTTTTAAACAAGCCCTAAGCAACAGGCATTTTATTCGTCAGTACACAGGCTCAGACCCAGGAGCTCAGTGGATCCAAGCCTTCCCTATTTGAGTTTGGTTCACTTCCTTGTTGAAGCCACCTATGGCTAAAAAAAAGAAGTTTGTGGGTTTGGTGGTGTAGCTCAGTTGATAAGAGGTGGAGCAGTATCAGAAATTCAAGCTGTTTAGTTTAAGGCCAGGCTGGGCTACAGGGGACCCTAACCAAAAATAATAATAGTATTAACTACAATACATTTCAGCTAAAAGCATTATTTGGTGGTCATTGTTCCAAGCCAAAGCGAACTTCAGGTTACCGACTTTCTTCATAGAGGAAGCAAGGAGGCAACAAGGTACAGCCCAGCAGGATTTTCTGCACACAGACCCCTCTCCAAATGATCCTTCCTAGCCAAACTTGTGGAAAAATGTGTTCCCACTGGTGACCAGAGGTTCCCCAGCTTGTAGTGCTGGGAGCATGGGGAAGGCAAAGTCACCATGGAGCACAGCTTTTTGATCACCGGCCTACTGAGACCATCACAAGCAAACAAAACCACAAAAGAACAACAAAGAAAAAAAATGTACTGGGTACAATGCGCTCAAAGAGAATGGAAGAAGAAAATACCAAAACTCAGAACAGTGGTCTGTCTTTCTATGGGCCCTCTATCCTGTTCCATTAGTGGTGGCGTACCCCAAAATCAGGATCCTCCCATCTACACCAGAGTTTGGAACAGTGAACTGCATTCAGCCAGACCAGAGAATTTTGCAGGGACATATCTGTTGATCTCTACCAGACCAGAGGCCAAAGATGGTACCAGCCAAACTCTGCTAGACCAGAGACCACAGCAGCAGCAAATCTCTGCCAGATCAAAGTCCAGAGCAGTGTGGCCAAGCTTTGCCAGACCCGAGGCCAGAGTAGTGGATAAGCTCTGCCAGACCAGAGACAAGAGCACATTGGCAGAGGTGCCAATCCTGGGCTCCACATACTGTATCAATCCCTTGGCACCTCCTTGCCACTCTCACTGGAGCCTGTGGAGCATGGTTCAAGTCTCCTGAAATGGGAAAGGATCAAGTCTAGGGGCTAGAAGGATTCTGTCCCATGTCCTCAGTCAGTCCCAGAGACAAAAAAAAAATGGCAGCGAGGGACAAAACAGTTAAACAAGACACAAACATCTAGATCCCATTGCTTGTGCAGCAGAAAAATACATAGAGCCAGACAGCAGATCCCACCACTCCTGCAGTGGAAAAAATGTAAGTAGGATATCAGCGAATCTCTGATGCAGGAGATACCTGCATTGTCTTTGTCCAAAGATCCAGTGATCACAGAAAACTCGGTGCTCAATTACCTTTTCAAATGTGCTCCTTTGAGGGGGTCTGGAAAGTCTTCCAGGCTCCCTCTGGCCCACAGTTTTCCAAAGCATCAGCTCTAACCTTTCTGACCACACAGATTACACATTTTACCTCTAGTCCTGAAAAAAGAAACCGCAGAAACACAGAGACAGACACAGAGAGATACTGACAGAGTGCTCACTTACTGGCTGTTGTTCAGCTCCATGTGCCTGGCATGCTTGGGAGACTTGGGGATCCAATATGAGAACCCATATTTTATGGCCAGATCTTAGGGTCACCAAAAATCATCAGGAGCCGGACAACATATGCAAGAGCGAAGAGTTTTATTTGGGCTTAAGCTGGGTCTCTCCATCATTACCAACACAGTGGATCAGAGAGGATAGCCCTGAACAGCTGCATGGTGTCGTATTAATTGGGGTTTTAGGAAGGACCAGGAAGTTCCAGTTTAACTGATAGAGGATTGGGTGGCATACAGCAAAGGAAAGCTTTTTAGAAAGTGATTGGCTAACTAACATAGCTAACATTGAACGAGCTATTTCTAGGCCTCAGGAATGTTAGGTATTTTCTGTGTCATTCAATGTTCTACTACAAGGTTGGTAGGCTGCTCAGCACAAATGCCCCATTTTGAGATGAGATACCTTCTCATCCTTGTGGTTATCCTCAGGCTGTTCCTTGGGTAGGGAAACTTACAACATGGCCCAATTCCTGATGACCTTATGGTAGAGTCACTAGTCTGGTAACCTTTTTAAGCCTAGTTCCTGTTGACCTTTGGGGGTGTCAGGTAGGTTCTCTCAGTTCTAAAAGTTCCATTTGGATTTTGTGGGGGTTCTAAGTAGTATGTCCTGTGTCAGAGAGCACTCCAATATTAAGCTGTGATATAGAAGAATAGAAATGATGATGTAAAGTATTTCTTATTGCTGAGAAACTAGTGGTCCCAGATAGAATGTAGCTGAGGGAAGACTGTCTGTAAAACACTCCACAGATAAGTAGTATGCTACCAGGCCCGTTAGAGATTAGGATCCCTGGATACACATGTTTGCTCACCAGGATTATCTAGAAATGTGGCAGGGTGAGTTTTTTAATTTGTAACTTCCCAAAGTGTATTTATTAATTTATGATTGCGAGTGAAAACAGACCAGATTGGTGGGTATACAGTTTAGTTCAGGTAACTTGATCCAGTGAATGTTGAATTTTGAATTAAGGGACTGTCCTATGCCCATATAATCCTCATTGACACAGTTCTGTCAGTTCAAAATTGAGACACAGGCTATTGGCTAAATCTATGTCTGTCAGGTTACAGGTCTAAGCAATGACATTGTACACAGGGGCAACATCAAACAGTATCTTATTAATGGGTTTCCCTCTACAACCGAATGGCATGTTCTTTTTCAAAGTCAGTATGCCTATGTGTTTTTTTTCAACTAAGAGGTTAAGAGCACTGGCTGCTCCTCCAGAGGTCATGAGCTCAATTCTCACCAATGACATGGTGGCTCACAACCATCTATAATGAGATCTGGTGCTCTCTTCTGGTGTGCAAGTGTACATACATGCAGAACACTGTATACATAATAAATAAATAAGTCAGTTGTTGGTATTATTAAATTTTATTTTGTTGATGCATCACTGCTCTAGTCTCTTATTAGTTAACATTCTCTGATAATCCCCAGTCATTAAGAATTTCATTCATTTTTCTCTAGTGGTTTGATATTTGTTTTTCTATAAAACAATGTCTCCTGTAGATCAACCTTTCACGTGCTATGTTACTGAGACTTTCTTTGCACACTGAATGCTGCCCCTACTGCCCAATGCCTAGAACATAGTCCTGCAGCTCTTTTTAGGTGGGGCCTGACTGGTGAGTGTGAAGTAAAAGAGACCAGTGAATGAATGTTCACTGAGCACTCTGATATTCTTTGGAGGTGGGCAATTACAAATAAAGAGGAACCTGTGTAAGAATTAAGTTCACTAACCTAATTTGAAGCTGGTGTAGTCACAACACAGAAAGGGAGGGGGAAGAGGGAAGATGGTAATGAGTCAGGTAATCAATTTTAGATGGTCAATAAAAGTGAAAACTACATTTGTGGGGAGTCATACACAAAAGGAATCAAGAATATGGATTAGTTGCTGAACTGGAAAGCAAATTTCTATAGTTGCACGAGTTCAAACAACACATAAGTTCTGGATAAAATGCTGTAGTAGTGACTAACAGGCATGTTTCCTCCCTCCCCATTTGAAAATGCACAACCTGAGAGAAAAGGTGTAATACTTTGTGTGCTCTAATACATACTTGAATTCCCTGAAGAATATTGGACCATTACACCACTTTCAACTTTTAAAAATAATTGTTGAAATTATAATGAAATCGATTCAACTTTCCCTCTACTCTTACGTCTCAAATGCTGGGATGAATGGTTAAGGTGGCTACTTAACAATCAAAGCAGACATGGCTGTCAGGTTCTCCCAGCAGCCCTCAGTCCTTACCTGTTACAAGGTATGGGTGTCAAAGACAGATCTCTAGCCCAGAAGTTGAGCTGCCCTCCTCTGAGCTGTCCTTCCCTATGTATTCCAACTGTTTTGGTTACCTGGTCTTTTTCATTTTTCATTTATCCTCCTGGCCTTTTGTTCTGGCTCTCCACTTCCTTCTCTCCTCTCATCTCACATAGCTCAGGGTCATGTCAACTTTAGACTGTCCCAAATTTCCCTATGTCTGACTAGGTTCTCTCATCTGTCTATAAAAAAAACTTTCTACTCCAACATTCCTAGGTACAGCCATATCCTTTTGTTTTCTTTCTCATTTCATTGAGCTCCCATTAACTACTCCTTGCTTTCAAATTCATGGCCATTTGTTTCTTTAATGGTTGTTACTCTTTGGCTTTGACTGAAGTTTGGCTGAAGGACTTTCCAACTATGAGGTAGAGATGACTGCACTGGACACTGATCATGTAATGGAATGTGCAACATAAATGACCTGTATCTTGGAAGATGAGCAGGTGCCCTGGGAAAGTGGAAGATTTTATTTTAAAACATTTTCAAGATGAGTATGTTGCAGGATATTTGATCCCAGTGTGATCTCTTAGATTGTGAACTGTAAAAACCTGTGCTTTGTTTGGTGTGGGTGAGCCCTAACACAAACCTTAATTCCAAGAACTTTCTGTTTATTGTAAACAGGTGATTCTGGTGGTGTTCTGTCAGCCCCAGAACATACCTTTAATTCAAAAGCTCCTGTGCACAGGATTTAATAATGTTAACCCTAGGTCAAGAAGCAAAGCAGGAAACCAGCTGACATGGATTAAAGAGTAAGAGGAACTTTCAGCTGAAATGTATTTAAGACAGAGTGTAAAAGTGAAAGGAGGTTTAGCTTGGTAGCTTTTGGGCTTTTGGAGCTTTGAGCTAGAAAGCCTTTGGCCTTGGCTTCCTTTGGTCTATCCCCCTGAGCTGTCATCTGCACTGGTGAGATTTTGGGGATTTTCCTCTTGGAGGTGAGGTGAGTACCAGGGTCAGATGGTGCTTTCTCTGCCTCCCTGCGCTAGCAGGTTTTAAAATCGAATAATTGGGGTATTCATTCTTTTATAACAACACTAGGCTATTAGCTAGTGTTGCCCTAACTAATGCCCAGAGAGGTTAGGGCAAAGTTAGAATGCCTCTGCTATCTGCATCATTTGATCTTTGATCCACTGGTAGAGGAGCTACTACTCTCCTGAGATTCAGCTGTATTGTTCAAGCTAATTGGAGACTCTCGTAGGCTTAGCAGTGAGGAGCAACAGTGGGTGGTAGATTATGAGTTTTTTTCTGGGATTTTCTTTGATGTAGCTCAAAAGAGCTATGAGTGAGACCATGAAGAGCTTAAGATAGCCTAAATATAACTCCATTTTGAAATAAAGATCTTGACTGGGAACTGAATTCAGGTACCAGGAAATATCACAGAATGTACACCTGGCAGAAAACAAAGTTAACTCTCCTAGCAACAGCCTGCAGGAAATATAACAGAATAAATGCTTCATAGAAAATAGAGACAAACTCCCTGGCAATAATCAATGGGAATCGGTTGAGAATCGGGTGGGAAAATTCTCCCCAATGTTTCATATATGGTTTAGAAAAATAGCCATTGTGATTATATGCCTTAGCCATTGTGATTATGTGCCTCAGAAACTCACCCCGCCCTGCTAAACTTCATCCAATTCTGTAACGCCAAGGCTTGTGCCCCCCTGCTTGCTGCCATGGAAACCCCCTGCTCACAGACTTTCCCTTTAAAATTCCTGTTCCCTCAGAGCTCGGGGTCCCACTTCTCTACTGCTGCGCCAGTGAGACTTAGGTCCCGAGTTCGATCGCTCTCGTAATAAAGCTCTCTTGCAATTGCATCGAGTCATCTCCTGGTGGTCTCTGAGGGTCCCATGAACCTGGCATAACAACCAGAGGCAATGTCATGCTGAGTATGGGGTCATTGTCCCCAGGCCAGGAAGAGCAGGCTGCAGAGCTATTACAGCCTGATCTGCTTTGAACGATATGGACTGTGGTTCAGATAGTGTTTCAGGCTGTGGTTCTGTTGGTCTCCATGTGGTGATCTCAGCAGAGTCCCTTGGCCTCCAACCTGTCATGAGTGTTGGTTGTCCAGAGAAGTGAAAACTTTGCAGGCTGGGCAGTAGAAGGTTGTGGTGCTTATAATATCAATATCTATTGTGTACACTCAGTCATTGGTTTTGCAGTGGACAGATTGTAAAACTAAAGGTCTCATTTCTAGAAATGATGAATGTTGTATTCCACACATGTTTTTGTGTAACAAATTTTACAAATAGTTTTGAAACTGGAAGGAAAGAGTTGGTGGTGATCACCCTTCAGCAATATTTGATTTTATTTATTTATTTATTTATTTTACCTTGCATCTACCACCAGGCACAATGGCATGCTTTAGAGAAATTCAATTCCAGGGTATAAAATGAATTTCTGAGATGCAGAATTTTGTCAGGTGTGCCTGGTTGTAGGTAAGTGGATAGGGCAGATTCCACAACTTGTGGCATAATCCATGCATCAGGAAACATATTAAAATATTCTCCAACATTGTATTGTGTGTGAGTGTTGGCCAGGGCTGGGCTGTGCCTGAACCCACAAGGGGACACGGGGGACTGCAAGCCATAGCCCAGCTTTATGATCACCTCCATTTTCTAAGAGACTTCCAGAGCAAAAGGACTCTCTGTAAAGGAGGTTAGTAGTAGCTGGAGGGTCAGAAATATAACAGTTTAGGTATCACTTTGTTTTTGTCTTGTAGCAGTAGTGAAATCTGTGTTTATTTAATTTGTATTAATTAGAAAATCAAAGGTATCTCTGGTCCAGTGGACATTTTTCATGTTAGAGTTTCCTTACATCTTTTCATGTAAACTTGACTATATTATAGGCTTATGTTTTTGGCTTTTTCTCCCACCCCCTCATTCTTTCACAAACACTGTACACATTCTTGATTATTGAAGTTTCTGGTAAGTATAGAAGTCACATCATGCCAGAAGATTATGAGATTCATGACAATAGAATCATCCCTTATTTTTCTGTTTTCTTCTGTTTCTTACCAGGTGGCTTTTCTGATATGAGATAGAGATTTTGGATTGTTCTTTAGCAATCACGTAAAGACAATTTGCACTTATGTCTGTAGAAGGCAGAAGAGATAACATGAAGGTGAGTGATACCAGTTGGCCAGTTTACTCCTCTTTTTGACATTTTCTTTTGGTGATCTGTCCTTTTTTTAGAAGTTTCATGTGTCCAGTGGTCTCCATATTTTTTAGTTGGATGATTTTATTCTCCTGAAAAGATTAAATCAAAACCCTGCCCCATCCCTAATTCTGGGGTGAGGTTGTAGCCTTTTAGGAATGTTATATCTTTTATAGGGCAAAATGGTTTTTTGGAAATAGAAAAAAATATAATATCTCAATTAAAGTTAAAAAATCTTTGAAAGTTTAAAAATATACCTTAAAGTGTATTTATTTCTAGATAATAAAGGCATTCACTTTGATTTTCAGCCTGCCTTTTACAAGCAGCTTTTAAATAAAATCAATGTAAATCCTATGTGACTGTCTCTGCCTCCCAGGTGGTATGTAAAAGACACGTGATTCCAAATGCTGGGATTAAGGCTATGAACCACCAACACCCTGTCATTGTAACTCCTGAATTTAGAAAACAAACTAATTAATAGAGAACTGCTTGTCTCTGCTGGGATTAAATGCACTGTCTATCACCACACTGCTCAAATATGTTATATTCACTCCAAATTATTCCAACTCAAACAAGTTTATACCTTTGAATTTACTTCAAACATTTTAAACCTCTTAACGTTTTTTAATATGAAACAACAAAAATATCCTTTTTTATTTAAGAAGAAAACTTTAGTCTTTATTAATTTTTTGGACTGAATGACCAAGCTGTCTGATGAACAGTTATCTCTGCTTATTCAGGAGATCTCTACTATTCAAATCTAATCATTATCAATTTTGATAGGATCCACCTTTTTTTCCTGTGGAAACATTCCGTTTTACCAGTGAAGACACAGTTCAGTAGTTTCTCACTGTCTACTCCTTTTAGTTATTTTTACTTCTTTTTGTTCTAGAGTATTTAGGTGTGCTGTTAAGTTGCTACTAAGATATCTTTCTGATTATTTTTTTCTGAATGTGTTTAGTGGTATGAACTGTCTTCTGGTCAACACTTCCATTGTGTACTATGAGTTTTGATATGTTGTGTATTAATTTCATTGACTTCTAGAAAGTCTTTAATTTCTTTCTTTATTTCAGTTTGGATCCATTTTTTTTTATTCAATGGAGTGTTGTTCAATTTCTATAAGTTTGTAAGCTTTCTATTGTTTTTGTTATTGGTGATGTGCTGCTTTAAACCTTTGTGGTCTGATAGGATGCAGGAGGTTATTGCAAAGTTTCTTATATCTTTTGAGACTTCCAATGTTCAAGTATATCATCAATTTTGGAGAATAATATATGAGTTGCTGAGAAGAGGGAACAATCTTTTGTGCTTGGGTGGATGTTCTGTAAACATCTTTTGGGTATATTTAGTTTTTTGATGTTAGTTAGCTGGAACATTTCTCTGTTCCAGTTTGGTCAGGAGGACCTGTCCATTGATGATATATTGAAGTCTTCTCCTATCAGTTTATAAGGGCCAGGATGTGATGCAAGCTGCAGAAGGGTTTCTTTTATAACTTGGGTGCTCTTATGTTTGGGGCATAGATGTTAAATATTGAAATGTTATATTGCTGGATATTTTTTTTAATATGTCATGTCCTTTGCCATCTTTTGATTAGTTTTTTTGAAAACTGTTTTGTTAGATATTAAAATTGCTTTACAAACTTGATACTCTAATCCATTTATTTGGAATATCTTTTTTCCAACCCTTTACCTTGAGATAATGTCTATCTTGATGTGAAGCTGTGTTTGATGTATTTAGAAGAAGGGTGGATTTTGTTTTATCATCCATTTTTGTGAGCCTGTGTCTTTTTATTGGTGAATTTGGGTCAATGTTATTAAAAGATATCATTGAACAGTGATTGTAAATCCTGATATTTTGGTGGTGGTGGTTTTAGCACCCTGTGTTGGGCTATATTTATAGATACATATTGTTTAAAATTTGACCTTATCATGAAACATCTTATTTTCTTCATTTGCTGATTGAAACTTTCTGGGCATAGTTAGTAATTTGTCTTGGCTTCTGTAGTTTTTAGAGTCAGAAGCACCCTGTCTAAGCCATTCAACTTCTAGCATTTTTACTGAGAATACAGGATTAATTCAATAGATCTGCCTTTTTTTTTTTTTTTTTTTTTTTATTGTTTGTTGGTTAGTTTGGTTTGTTTTGTTTGTTTTGCTGTTTGTTTTGTTTTCAGTTGCAGCTTTTTATATTCTTTCTTTGTTCTGGATGTTTTGTATTTTGATTATTCTGTGCTAAGAGGACTTTCTTTTCTGGTCCAGTCTCTTTGGTATTTTGTATGCTTCTTGGCTTCTTGTGCCTCCATAGACACCTTCTTTAGGTTAAGAAATTTTTCTTGTATGATTTTGTTGAAAATATCTTCTGGACCTTTGATCTCATCCTTCTTCTTCTAATCTGATTATCAGCATGTTTTGTGTTGTCATAATGTCTCAGAGTTCCTGGATGTTTCCTGAATGTTTGTATGTAGACTAGGCTGGTTTTGAACTTACACCTCTAACTCCAGTCAAGTGTTGGGCTTAAATCTAGGCCAACATACCTGGCATCAACATCATCATCATTGGCTGCTGAGCATGGAATATAGAGTTTTAGGTATTTATTTTGTTTTCTTTTGTATATGTAAGCATAGGTTATTGTGTTGATCTTCATCAACATCTTGCATTTGAAATTTGGCAGGGAGTATATTTAATTTCTTAGGATGGCATTTATTCATGACACTAACACTATCTGAGCTTTCTGAGTCATTGAATTGTAGGTGTGTGACGCTCTTCTTACCTGTTTTATTTTTTTAATTTTATTTGTTTTATTCACATTTAATTTATTTTTAATTTAAATTTTTTTTTAATTTATTCTCTGACATGAACTCGAGTCTTTGATCACCTCCTCTTTGGTGATGCAGCTTTGCAAGGCCACAGAGGAAGATGATGCAGCCATCCTTGATGAGACCTGACAAGTTAGAAGGGGAGGAATTCCTCCCCAATTAGGAGACTAGAGAAAGGGCATAGGGGCAGAAGAAGGAGGGTGGGTGGGACTGGGAGGAGATGAGGGAGGGGGCTATGGCAAGGATACAAAGTGAACACATTGTAATAAATAAATTAATTAAATTAAAAAATAATTTATCCACTTAACATCCCAATTTTAATCTTCTCCCTTGACTCTTCCTTGTCTCACCCTCCATTCTTCTTCCCTCCTTATCCCACTTCCTATATCTCAGATACAGGGAACCCTCCCCTCCTACCATATGAACCCAGCCTATCAAGTCTCACTAGGACTGCCTGCATCCTCTTCCTATGTGTCATAGCAATGCCCCCTCCACCAAGGGAAATGATCAAATAGCAGACAACAGAGTCCATGTCAAAGCCAGCACCTTCTCCCCTTACTCTGGATCAAACATGGAGACTGAGCTGCCTATCAGCTACATCTGAGCAGGGGTCTGGTTCCTCTTCATGAATGGTCTTTGGTGGGTCCGTCAATCTCTGCAAGTCCCCATGGGCCCAGATTTGTTGTCCTTGTTGGTCGTCTTATGGAGGTCCTGCCAGCTGTGGGTCTTTCTACATTCTATCCTCCCATTCTTTCCTATGATTCCCTGTGCTCTACCCAAAGTTTGGCTGTGAATCTTAGCATCTGCTTCGAACCCCTGCTTGGCAGAGTCTTTTGGAGGATATGTATGTTAGGCTCTCATCCTCTTCCATCTCCTCAGTCACTTCTGGTGTCGATTCTATTTGCACGTTTGCATAAGAATTGAGCATCCTTCATAGGGTTCTCCTTTTTATTTAGCTCCTTTAGGTCTGTAGATTGTAGTATGTTTATACTATATTATGGCCATTATCCATTTACAAATGAGTATATACCATGCATGTCTTTCTGGTTTTGGAATAGCTCGCTTAGGATGATCATTTCTAGTTCCATCTACTTGCCTGAAATTTTTATAGTTTCCTTTTTTTTTTTTTTTTAAATACCCAAGGTGCATTCCATTGTGTAAATGTACCACAATTTCTGTAAAACAATGGTTTGGTTGAGAGTCATGCAGTTTGTTTCCCTGTTATGGCTATTATGAATATAGATGCTATCAACACAGTTGAGCAAATATCTTTGTTGAATTGTGGAGCATCTTTTTGATATATGCCCAGGAATGGTAGAGCTGGGTCTTGAACTAACACTATTTCCAATTGTCTAAGAAAGCATCAGATTGATTTTTAAAGTGGTTGTATAATTTGCACTCCCACCAGCAATGGCGGAGTGTTCGTCTTTCTTCACATTCTCACTAGCTAGCTGTCACTTCAGGTTTTGACCTTAACCATGATGAGTTTAAGATGGAATGTCATTTGCATTTCCATGATGACTACAGATATTGAGCATTTAATGTCCACCATTTGATATTCCTCTGTGGAAAAATCTTTGTTTAGTTCTGTACCCCAGTTTTAAATTGGATTATTTGGATTGTTGGAGTTTAATTTCTTCAGCTCTTTATATATATATATATATATATATATATATATATATATATATATATATAATATATTTATATATAATAAATTTCTATTGTATTGTAGTGTTGTATGTGAAGATCTTTTGTCAGGCTGTAGGCGGTCATCTTGTTCTATTGACAGAGTTCTTTGCTTCATAGAAGCTTTTTGTTTCATGATATCCTATTTATTAATTCTTGATCAAGAGCCAGTGTTCTTGGTGTTCTGTTGAGAAGTTACCTTCTATGCCAATGAGATCAAGGCTCTTTCCCACTTTTTCTTCTAACAGATTTAGTGTATCTGGTTTTATGTTGAGGTCTTTGAACAACTTTGACTGTAGTTTGGTGCAGGGTGATAAATATGGATCTATTTTCATTTTCTATATGTAGACTTGCAGTTATACCAGCACCATTTGTTCCATTGCATGGTTTTGGCTTCTTTGTCAAAAATCAAGTGGCCATAGGTGTGTGGGTTTATTTATGGATCTTCACTTCAATTCCATTGGTTCACTGATTGTTTTTATTCCAGTACCATGCTGTTTTTATTACTATGATTTATAGTAGAGCTTGAGATCAGGGATGGCAATAACTGCTGAAGACCTGCTATTGTACAGGATTGTTTTATCTATTCTGGCTTTTTTATTTTTCCATATGAAACTGAGAATTGTTTATTCAAGTTCCTTAAGGAATTATGTTGAATTTTGATGGGAATATCATTGAATCTGTAGATTGTTTTTGGTATGATGGCAATTTTTACTATGTTGATCCTACTGATCCATGAGCATGAGATATATTTCTATCTTCTGTCTTCTGGTATCTTTTTCAATTTTTTTCTTCAGAGACTTGAAGTTTTTTTGTTTTTTTGTTTTTTTTTGTTTTATAGGTTTTCACTGGCTTGTTGAGGATAACATCAAGATACATTATGTTATTTTTTTCCCCTGGTTATTGTGAAGGGTGTTATTTTCCTAATTCTTTCTCAGTCTATTTGTCCTTTGTATACAGGAGTGCTACTGATTTTTTTTTTTTAGTTAACTTTATATTCAGCCATTTTGCTCAAGTGTTTTTCAACTGTAGTAGAATTTTTGGGGTAATTTTTTATACTGTCATATCATCTGTGAATAGTGATATTTGACTCCTTCCTTATCAAGTTGTATCCCCTTGATCTCCTTTAGTTGTCTTTTTGCCCTAGATAGGACATTGAGTACTGTATTGAAGAGATTTGGAGAGAGTGTGTAGCCTTGTCTTGTCCCTGAGTTCAGTGGAATTGATTTAACTTTCTTTCCATTTAGTTTGATGTTAGCTATAGAATTGCTGTATATTGTCTTTACTATTTTTAGATCTGTGCCTTTGTCCCCAGTCTCTCCAAGACTTTAAACAAGAATAACTGTTGGATATTGTCAAATGCTTTTTTTTTTTTCTAAGGAAATGATCTGTGCTTTTTTTTCAATTTGTTTATATGATGGATTAAGATTCCATATATTGAACCATCCCTGCATGCCTGGGATGAAACCTACTTGGTCATGTTGGATGATATTTTTGGTATGTTCTTGGATTTGGTTTGCGGTTAATTTATTGAGTATTTTTGCATCATTGTTCATAAAAGAGATTGGTCTGAAGATCTCTTTCTTTTTTTTTGGGGGTCTTTGAGGATTTATCAAGGTGACTGTGTTCTTACAAAAGGAGTTTGTTCATGTTGTGTCCATTTCTCTTTTGTGGAATAATTTGAAGAATATTGGTTTTGCTCTTCATTGAAGGTCTTGTAGAATTCTGCTCTAAATCATCTTGTTCTTGGCTTTTTTTTTTTTTTTTTGGTTGGAAGGATTTTGATGGCTGCTTCTATTTTTTTAGGCAGTATAAGACTATTTAATATCTTTACCTAATTTTGAGTCAACTTTGGTAAGTGGAATCTAACAAAAGAATTTTATATTTCATTTAGATTTTTCAAATTTTGTGGCATATAGGCTTTTGCATAAGAGCTAATAGTTCTTTGGATTTTCTCAGTGTCTGTTATCTCTCTCTCTTCCTTTCAGACTTTGTTGATTTGGATAGTGTCTGTCTGCCATTTACTTGTTTGGCTAAGAGTTTGTCTATATATTTGATTTTCTCAAAGAACTAGCTCTTGGTTTCGTTGATTATTTTAATTATTCTCTTTGTTTTAATTTATTGATTTCAGCCCTGACTTTGGTTATTCCTAGTGGTCTACTCCTGTTGGGTGTGTTTGCTTCATTTTTTCTAGGGCTTTCAAGTGTGCCATTAAGTTGCTTGTATGGGATGTCTCTAATAGCTTATGAAAGCCTTTAGTGCTATTAAAAGTCCTCTTAGGAGTCCTCTTAGGACTGCTTTCATTGCATCCCATGAGTTTGGGTATGATGTGCATTCATTTTCATTGAACTGTAGGAAGTTCTTTCTTTATTTCTTCCCTGACCTAGATTTCATTGAGTAGGCATTTTCAGTTCCCACGTGTGTGTAGGCATTTTGTTATTTCTGTTATTGTTGAGGTCCATCTTTAGTCCATCATAGTCTGATAGGATACAAGATATTATTTCAATCTTATTGTATCTGTTGAGACCTGGTTTGTGACCTACTGTATGTTCAGTTTTGGAGAAGGGTCCATGAGGTGCTGAAAGAAGATAGATTCTTTTCTGTTTGGGTTAAAAAATTCTCTAGATATCTGTTAGGTTCATTTGATTCATGACCTCCATTTGTGTCATTATCTCTCAGTTTAAGACCTTTTCCATTGCTCTGTCCCTTGATGATAGTGACATGTTGACCTCTCCCACTATTAATGTACGGTGATTGATATGTTCTTTAAGTTTTTTTATGTTTCTTTTACAAATGTGGGTGTCCTTGTATTTGGGGCATTGTTGCTCAGAATACAGATGCCATCTTGGTGGAATTTTCCTTTGATGAGTATGAAGTATCCTTCCTCATTTTTATTTATTTATTTATCTATTTATTTATTTATTTATTTATTTATTTTTATTTATTTTTATTTAGGAGCAATAACTAATATCAGGCAATATTTTTAAAGTTTGAAAGTATGTGTAACAGCATAGTTTTTAAAAAATCTTTCAACATTTTATTGTGTTCCTTTTAAAGTTTTATTAATAACAGTTTATTCACTTTGTATCCCCTCTGTACCTCCCTCCTTCCACCCCTTCCAATCCCACCCTCCATCTTTCCCACCCCTGACCCTTTTCCAGTTCACTGATAAGGGAGGTCCTCCTCCCCTTCACTCTGATCCTAGTCTATCAGGTCTCATTAGGATTGGCTGTATTGTCTTCTTTTGTGGCCTGGCAAGG
Organism: Meriones psammophilus; assembly: GCA_036365155.1. Lineage (NCBI taxonomy): Eukaryota > Metazoa > Chordata > Mammalia > Rodentia > Muridae > Meriones > Meriones psammophilus. The sequence goes on along the minus strand of JAEOAE010000117.1, from coordinate 5,839 downwards.
CTGATTCCCCCTCAATGTGAGGTGATCAAAGAGCAGGCCAATGAGTTCCTGTCAGAGATAGTCCCTGTCCCCATTACTATGAAGCCCACATAGATACTGAACTTCCCTAGGCTACCTTTTGTTTAGGGGTTTCAGGCCATCTCCATGAGTGGTCCTTGGCTGGCATATCAGTTTCAAAAAGACCCCTCTGCCCAGAATTTTTGGAACTGTTACTGTTGTTGTGGAGCTCCTGTCCTCTTCAGGTTTACTATCTCCCAGTTCTTCCATAAAATTCCCTGCACTCTGCCCAAAGTTTGGCTATGAGTCTCAGCATCTGCCTTGACACCCTGCAGGGTAGAGCCTTTTAAAGGCCCTCTGTGGTAGGCTCAGATGGATGTCCTGTCCCTGTATTCTCCCTCATCTGATGTCTATCCTCTTTGCCTTTCTGCATTGGGTTTGAGCATCTTAGCCAGGATACTCCTTCCTGATTAACTTCCTTAGGTGTACAGATTTTAGTATTTTTATCCTATATTTTATATCCTATATCCACTTATGAGTGAGTATATACCCTGTGAGTCTTTATGCTTCTGGGATACCTCACTCAGGATGATCTTTTCCACTTCCCACCATTTACCTGCAAATTTCATGTTTTCCTTGTTTTTCATTGCTAAGTAATATTCCACCATATAGATATAGCACAATTTCTGTATCCATTCCTCAACTGAGGGGCATCTGTGCTGTTTCCAGCTTCTGGCTATTACAAATAAAACTACTACAAACATAGTTGAGCAGATGTCCTTGTTGTATACTTGAGTGCCTTTTGGATATATGCTTAAGAGTGGTATAGCTGGATCTTGAGGAGGTGCTATTCCTAATTGTCTGAGAAAGTGCCAGGTTGATTTGTAAAGTGGTTGTATAAGTTTACATTCCCACCAGCAATGAAGGAGGGTTCCCCTTTCTCCAAATCCTATCCAGCATGAATTGTCACTTGAGTTATTTGTCTTGATGGTTGTAAGGTGAAATCTCAGGGTGGTTTTGATTTGCATTTCCCTGATGACTAAGAATGTTGAACATTTCTTTAAGTGTTTCTCTGCCATTCTATTTGGCTCTATTGAGAATTTTCTGTTTTGCTTTATACCATATTTTTTAATTTAGGTTACTTGATTTGTTGCTGTTTAACTTCTTGATTTCTTCATAGATACTGGATATTAACCCTCTGTCAGATATAGGGTTGGTGAAGATCCTTTCCCAATCTGTAGGCAGTCGTTTTGTTTTGACAACAGTTTCCTTTGACTTATAGAAGTTTTTCAGTTTCATGAGGTCCCATTTATTGATTGTTGCTCTTAGAGCCTGTACTGTTGGTGTTCTGTTCAGGAAGTTGTAGCCTGTGCCAATGAGTTCAAGGTTCTTCCTCACTTTTTCTTCTAACAGGGTTAGTATGTCTGGTTTTATACTGAGGTCTTTGATCCACCTGAACTTTAGTTTTGTGCAAAGTGATAAATATGGATTCATTTGCATTTTCCTAAATGTAGACATCTAGTTAGACCAGCACCATTTGTTGAAGATGCTATCTGTTTTCCATTGTATGGTTTTGGCATCTTTGTCAAAAATCAGGAGTCCATAGTGTGTGGGTGTATTTCTGGAACTTCTATCCGATTCCATTGATCCACTAGTTGGTGTCTATGCAAGTACCATGCAGTTCTTATTACTGTTGCTCTATAATACAGTTTGAGATCAGAGATGGAGATACCTCCAGAAGATCTTTTATTATGGAAGATTGTTTTAGCAATTTTGGGTTTCTTGTTATGCCATATGAAGTTGGGAATTTTTCTGTAAAGAATTTTTCTGTAAAGAATTGTGTTGGTAATTTGATGGGAATTACATTAAATCTGTAGATTGCGTTTAGTAAGAGGACCATTTTCACTATGTTAATCCTGCCAAGCCATGAGCATGAGAAATCTTTCCATCTTCTGATATCTTCTATTTCTTTCTTCAGAGACTTGAAATTTTTTCATACAAGTCTTTGACTTGCTTGGTTAGAGTCACACCAAGGTACTTTATGTTCTTTTTGACTATTGTGAAGGGTGTTGTTTACCTAATTTCTTTCTCAGCACTTTTGTCTTTTCTATATAAGTGGACTACTTATTTTTTGAGTTGATTTTCTATCCAGCCACTTTGCTGAAAGTGTTTGTCAGCTTTAGGAGTTCCCTGGTAGAATTTTTGGGGTCACTCAGGTATACTATCATATCATCTGCAAATAGTGATATTTTGACTTCTTCCTTTCCCATTTGTATCCACTTGATCTTCTTTAATTGTCTTACTGCTCTAGCAAGGACTTCGAGAACTATGTTGAAATGATATGGAGAGAGTGGGCAGCCTTGCCTTGTCCCTGAATTCAGTGGGATTGCTTTAAGTTTCTTTCCGTTTAGCTTGATGTTGGCTATAGGCTTGCTGTATATTTCCTTTACTATGTTTGTGTATGTGCCCTGTATCCCTGATCTCTCCAATACTTTAAACATGAATGGATGCTGGATTTTTTCAAATGCTTTTTCAGCAACTAAGGAGATTATCATGTGTTTATTTTTCTTTTAATTTGTTAATATGGTGGATCATAACGATGGATTTTTGTATATTGAACCACCCCTGCATACCTGGCCTGAAGCCTACTTGATTGTAGTGGATGATATCTTTGATGTGTTTTTGTATTGGGTTTGCAAAGTATTTTGTTGAATATTTTTGCATCAGTGCTCATAAGAGAGATTGGCCTGAAATTGTCTTTATGCTGGGGTATCCAGGGCTGCTTGCTCCTGAATAACTGGGTTCTGGAGATGCCATATTGCTTTGTCATTTGTTGGTTGAGCTTTTACACTGTCCTCTACCCATTGGTATATCTTAGGTGTTGGGTGTTAGTTTCTGGTACTTCCTGGAATCCTGTGGTGGGTCAAATCCCCTTGGCAGGAAGATGATTTTTTCAAAAGGATCTCTCCTCCGTTTTTTAGGTGTGGTCACTGAATGGCAGGTGTTTTTCAGGAATTGCCAAAGCTCATCTCAGGCATACAGACCTGATTAGTAATTGTTGCCTTTGTTTGTAAAGGGGTCTATCCTCTCACCCAGAGAAGTTCTGGAGACAGCTGCCCTGCTGCTGGTTTTCTTGCTGTAAATTTAGTGAGCTGCTGCTGTAACCTTGGTGCCTTGTGGTTTGGTCAGTTTAGTTAGGGATAACTGGTTGTCCCTTGGAGCAGTATCTGGGGGTTGATCTCAGGGAACCCAGGCTTCTGGAGGTCTGAGTTTGGAGCTCTGTGCCCCAGTACCCAAGTGGTAATCAGTGGCAGATGAGTACCACTCTCATGTGTACAGCAAGAGGCTAGAGTCTGGAGCCTGTGTATAACCAGAAACTTTTCTGGAGCTAGGTGTCCTGAGGTAGGGCCAGATATTTCCCCACCTTTGGGTTTTCTCCCAAAGAAAGACCCAGTCTGTACTGTTGGGGGGGGCGTGTAGAGTGCATAGGCACTTGCTTGTGAATTGTGGCTCCAAGCTGGTGACTGGACAGGAACCTGGGAACTTTTTTCAAAGAATATTCCCATATGTGGTGGTGGTAGTGGTGGTGGGGTCAGCTGAATGCTTTAAGCTGGGACCTGCTGTTTCCCTCCTGTGGGGATTTCTCCCAGCAGGAAACCCAGCCTCTAGTGACCTGGGGCACACAGTTCTGTCTGTGATGAAGAGTCATGTGTTTGGGGCTGGTGGCTGGAGCCCCACTCAGGGCTGGCTGCTGTGCACCCACAGGTCTACAGGACCTTTTCCAGGGATAGACTGGGTGACATTCGGTCAGTCCCACTTGCTCCCTTCCCTGTGGGTTTTCTTGAAACTGGGACTCCCAGTCTCTTGTGCCCTGGGGTGCACAGTTCAATCTGGGAAGGTGATCAGGACACACTTCTTGGGTCTATTTCCTTGAAAACCCTACTCCTGCCAAAATAGCCCAGGAAATTTTCAGGGATTAGCTGGGTGCTCTGAGGTTGAACCCAATTATTTTTCTCATCATTGGGTTTCTTATCACCTGCTAAACACAGTCAATGTTGTTTAGGGGCCAACAGTTCCAACTATTTGTCACTGTGCAGTCTCTGCTACCCCGCTGATCAGTCACAGTATGCAATCAGCCCTGCCATCTGGGATCTTTTTAATTTTTACTGAATATGAGTATTTTGATTGTTTGCATGAATATGAACCTCTTGTGTGCCTGATCCTCACAGTAGTCAGAAGATGTGTTCAGAACTCATTAACTTATAGCAATTGATAGTAGTGGGTCCCAGTTAAACACTGACAATTGAGCCCAATTATTTGCAAGAGAAGCAAGAGCTCCTCACTGCTGAGCCATCTCTCTTGCCTTATGTTGTTTATTTATGATCATCATTTACATTGCTAATATTTTCATCTTTCTATTTTTAGCTGTTTAAACATGCATTCCCTTTTAGTAAGATCTTATTAAAATTACAGTTTAAGCTAGGGCATTATAGATTTTGGAAAATGAATAACAACTGGGTGATTGTATAATTCCTTGTAGAATTCAGTAAATTCCTCTTAATTCTTTCCAGCTTTTTTTTTTTTATTGACATTTAAGGGAGACTCTGTCTTACTATATATAGGTCTGGCTGTCCTGGAACTCTTTGCATAGATCATGCTGGCATCCAATCAATAAGATACACCTGCCTCTGCCTCCTGATTGATGGAATTAAAGGCATGACAGAATACACCCAGCTTGTCCATCATTTTTTGTCGTTAGTAACTGTTCATAAATTTCTCTGAGGTGTACTGTACTGTTCATTTCTTAATTTCTCTGTGTGTCTCTGTCTCTGTCTTTCTATTTCACTCTTTTCTCTCTGTTTGTCTTTGTCCACATTAATTACCATGACTATTCCAAAGCTATATCCTATTCAAAAGTTCAGATATGACACAGTTAAACTTTGTTATTCAGTTTTCTTCTAAAATGACTTAGTGATAACATTAACACTTCTTTTTTTAATAGAAAAGTTTTAATCTTTATTTTTAAATATAGACTATACATGATTTAGAAAGGAGAATATACAAAACAATGATCAAAGAATAATCATGTGTTCTATACCTTTTATTTTGTCTGGGAACTCAAAAATATGATGTTATCAGGCTATGATTATTGCTGCTTGCCAATCACATTATTTTTATCCATCTATTCACTGTAGTCCAATTTCTCTTCCACAAATATATGAGCCCCCATTTTTATACTGATATGCCACATCTCTGATCCCTGGTCAAAACATGATATTCAGTGCCATGTTGTCTTTTGACTGACATCACCCATCTGTTCACTGTCACCTGATAGCCAAGTCTCATTTGTTGCTAGATAAAATATCATGACTGTGTTTTTTCCTTCCACCTGTCTCATGACAGTGTCCTGACCTACTCACCCAAGTAACTGAAAATGATTCATAGATCACTCAAGAACCCAACTAATGTCTACTTCATATTCATGTCTTACAAACTAATGAAAACCTTTAACACAGGTTTTCAAAGCAAGCCTTTGGTTTTCCTTACAATCTAACCTTTAGGCTTTTTCTTCTCCCTCCTTCACCTGATGCACATCACCCAACTGTCTAACACTAGCACTTCTGTGTCAGAAAATAAATGGAAGAAGCACTAGAATTATATGATTATATTGCCAATGAAGTATAAATTTATATTGTTGCCAGTCTTTCTTTTGTACAAATGTATGGCATATTTTAGAATTCAGTGACCTTCAATGATGTGCATGTGAAATTCAACCAAGAAGAGTGGGCTTTGCTGGAACCTTCCCAGAAGAAACTCTACAAAAATGTGATGCTAGAGACAT